>CAUYRH010051778.1:0-59876 GCA_963574655.1 Perodicticus potto
CAGCAACCTCCAATTCCTGGGCTCAAGCGAGTCTCTTGCCTCTGCCTCCCAAGTAGCTGGGACTACAGGCGCCCGCCACAACGCCCGGCCATTTTTTGGTTGCAGCCGTCGTTGTTTGGCGGGCCCGGGCTGGATTCGAACTCGCCATCTCAGGTGTACATGGCTGGCGCCTTAGCCCGTTGAGCCACAGGCGCAGAGCCCATTAACCTGAAATTAAAAATAAAAATTCAAAATCCAAAAAAAATTCAAAGGACTGTTTCATGAAATTGAATGAAAATGAAGAATTATGGGGCAACAAATACACGTTTTGATGCTTTACTCTCATTTATTATTGGATCCCTACAGCTAGCTCCTTGCCGGCTCATTTTATTAATTATATTAAATTATTTATATTATTTAAATTAATTATATTACATATGTTTGCTATTTTCAAATGAGACAGAGTGGTTAAGTAATTTGCCCAAGGTCACATAACTAGTAGTTTGCAGAGTCTTAAAAGTGAAGCCTGCCAGTTAACAAGCTTCCTCCATGAATAAAAAGTCATGTCATCTTTCTAGAATTTTAAAAATTCTTTTGTTTTTTAAAATTTTTCCTTGTACTCATTTCATGCCAAATCATATGTTATCTTTCTTATTCCCTTGTCCTTCAATATGAATGGACAAAGAATACCAACACATTTGAAGAAACTTCAAGATAAACAGAAAAACAACCCAGGTAAAACAAAATACAACTTTAAAAAAATATTATAACCTCTTCCTTTGGAGAGGTTTAGAAGATAATTTACACCCATAAAACAAAAAGAGGATGCCAAATAAAGAAGTACTCTAAGAAAATAAGAGCGTGTTTTGTAAAACTTAAAAGTATTACTTAGAAATAAAAGTTAAGACAGCACAAAAGATAAATACAGTTTAGAAAAATTAGATTTAAAAAACCTCAGAGAACAAATCCAAGGGGCCTAATGTTCAAACAATTAAGAATTCCAGAAAGAAGAGGAAATGGAGGAAACAAAAATCAAATAGAAATTGGAAAATTTCCCAAAGCTAAACAGAAAAAACTCTTCAGATTGAAAGAACCCACTAACCACTAAAGGAGCAGAAAGAAAAAAATAAAAACAATGTATACCTAGGTACATCATGGTGAAATTTAAAGAGCTGTTTCTCAAATGCTTCCAAAGGGAAAATGGTCACAAAGAGAAAGATTCAAACTAAGATCAGTCTTTTTATTAGCAAGACCAAGTAGGACATACTGAAATAAGACCTTCCCAATTTTGGAAGTAAATTATTTCACATCAAAAATTCCATATCCGGCTGAGCTATCAAGATATAGGCAGGTAAAATCAAGCCATGCAAAGATTTAGAAAGTTTACCACTCATATACCCTTTCTGAGAAGTTACTTGACTACATGCTCCAGCAAAATGAGAGAAAATGTGAAAACGCAGCAGAAAGTAAAGGGTACAAAAGTGTGAAAAAATCCAGTTCAAAGGGAAAAAAAAAATCTTTGGATAAAGCTGTTAAAAGAACTAAAAAGTAACTGGCCCAAATAAGAATGAGTTCTAACAAAAATGTTGTCAAGAATTAATGCTAGAACTATGACCATGGACCTTAAGAGAAATAAAATCTAAGCATATTACTAGTACTTACAGTGAATAACATGTGTAAAGTCACAATAACATGAATGTTCCTTTCAAGTTATTAACTTTCAAGTTCAATTTCCAGAGGCAAACACAGTTACAGAATAGAAAGTTAACTTATCCAATTATAATGCTATTAATGTAAAGATACAGCTCTCTGAACATGAAAGGTGGAGAAGGGGAAGAAAAGGAAGAAGGAATTGCTAAAAGTATTAGGAGTGATCCTATCCTATGAAGTGAAGAGATAGCAATAAAGCTTGCTGGAACAAGAAGTATGTGTTTAAATATATTGTTTAAGGCTCTAAGAGTAAATAATAAAGTAAACAATAAATGTTTAAAGACATTTTATAACTATCAAACTGTGGAGGTGCCTAGCACAAATGGTAGAGGCTGATACAAGTAGTTGAGTACTCATCTAGCATGGCCTAAAGTCTGAAGATAATACATAAATTTGATTAATTGATAAAGAACAGTATGAGTACATTATTTAGAGGTGTAGCAGAAATCACTAAAAAAACAAAAGACAAAAACAAAAAAATTAAACATCTCTGGGGCTGTGGATCCAGACTACAGAGAAAGCAGGTAGGATAGAGACTGTTGCTTTTCATTATAAACTCTTACTTACCACTTGATCTATTAATCACATGCATATATTATGTTGCTTAATATTTTAAAGTAAGTTTTTTTAAATGAATGAATTGGGAAGTAAATAAACAGAGAAAATAAACATAAAGTATATCTTACCATGGAAGCCGAAAAATAGCATAATGTTTTAGAGGGATTATTGAGCTCAAGGGTGAGTTTTTAAAATGAGATTCTAGACTACATTTTTTCTTTAAAAAAATGTTAAGTAGGCCAGGCTCAGTAGTTCATGCCTATAATACTTGCACTCTGGGAGGCCATGGCAGGAGGATTGCTTGAGGCTAGGAGTTCAAAACCAGTTTGAGCATGAGTGAGACCCTGCCTCTACAAAAACGTAGAAAATCAACCAGGAGTGGTGAACATACCTGTAGTACCTGTTACTCAGGAGGTTGAGGTAGAAGAATCAATTAGCCCAGGAGTTTAAGGTTTCAGTGAGCTATGATGATGCCACTACACTCTAACCAAGACAATAGAGCAAGACTCTGCCATCAAAAAAAAAATTTAAGTAAAATTTACTTTTAAATTTATATACAATAAAATGCGTGTGCCTGTGAGTACAGTACTATGGGTTTTAACTCATGCATAGATTCTTTTAACCATCACTAAGAGGATACAGAACAAATCCTATATCCCAAGAATTCCCCCATGCCTTTCCCTTTGCAGTGAAACTTTCTCCTCATATTCACTGAAGATCAGCAATCACTGATCGGATCAGCATCCCTTCAGTTTGACCTTTCCAGAATGTCACAAAGATGCAATCATAAGTATGTACAATTTGAGCTTGGCTTCCTTTCTTCAACACATTTCAGAGTCATCCAAGTTATTGCATATATCAATGTTTGTTCCTTTTATTTTAAATCCTAGTCCATTGTTCAGAGATACCATGCCATGTTTATCCATTCACTTACTAAGGGACATTTAGTTCACATAGCTTTTTCTTGCTTAGTCTGTTAATATGGTAGATTACACTGATTAAGTTTCAAACATTTTACCAGACTTAATTTAGGAAGTTTTGGGCAATTGTGAATAACGCTGCTATAAACATTTACAGACTGTTGTGTTAATATAAGATTTAATTTTCCTGGAATTAACACTTCGAAGTGGGACTACTCAGTAAGTATATGCTTAACTTGTTCAGAAACTGCACAACTGTTCTCCACAGTGGCTATACTAATGGATGGATGTTCTGGATTTTCCCATATCCTTGTCATATCCATTCTGATAACTGTAATATTACCTCCTGGTTTTAGTTTGCATTTCCCTGATGAATAAAGATGTTTAACATTTTTGTGTACTTATTTGCTTTCTGTATATTCTATTTCCATAATTATTCAACTTATCTGTTTCTCTTGGGTGAGTTTTGGTAGTTTTGATTGTAGTCCACTTCACCCAAGTTATCAAATCACTTTCTCATGTCTATTGGGTCAATAGTGATATCCCCATTTGTTATTTACTCATTTGCTCATTTGTTATTTACTGGTTTTGAAAATACTTTGTATATTCTGGATATAAATCCTTTGCCAAAGAAGTGATTTGCAAACATTTTCTCCCAATATGGCTTGTCTTTCACTCCCTTTATAGGGTCCTTCACATAGCAAAAGATTTTAATTTTAATGAAACTCAATTTATCAATTATTTTTCTTTATACATAGTACATATGGTGTTGTATCTAAGGACCCTTTCCCTAATTCAGGGTCATGAAAATTTTCTCCTATGTTGAGTTTCATGGTTTTAAAATCAGGTCATATGAATCCATTAACTTTGCCCTTTATTTTCAAAATTGTTTTAATAATTTCGTTTATCTTTCCTTATAAATCAACTAATCCATACCTACAAAAATCCTGCTGGTATTCTGATTGTATTATAATTGCTTTAAATTCATAGATCAGTTTAGGGAGAACTGATATTTTAATGATACTGAATCTTCCAATTCATGAACACAGTATGAATCTTTCATGAGTATTCTTCATCAGAATTTTGTAGCATACAAATGCTGCACATATTTTGTTAGATTTATACCTAAGTGTTCCATTTGTGGAGGAAGGGAGCAGGACAGTTTATAATCATTCATTGCTAGTGTAGAAATATGATTGATTTATGTTAACCTTATGTTCTGCAAACTGTTAAACACACTTGTTAGCAGTAAGAGCTTTTTTCATAGATTTGAGATTTACTATACATGTAGTAGACAATTGTCACCTGAAAATATGGATAATTTTATTTCTTTTCCTATTAAATGCCTTTTCCCCTTTTTCTTACCTTACTGTAATTGCTAGGACTTCCAGTAAAATACTGAATAGGAGTAGTCTCTTACCATTAAGTGTGATAATAGCTATAAATATTATAGATGCCTTTTATTAAGTTCCTATTACTAGTTTGCTGAACTTTAAAAACCATGAATGGATGCTGAATTTTGTCAAGTGGTTTTTCAAATGTATTAATAGGATCATGTCATGTTTCTTGGTTTGTTAATATGGTGGGTTACACCGATTTATTTTCAAATACTAAACCAGCCTTGAATTCCTGAGATAAATGACTCGTGGTCATAGTATATCATTTAACACACTGCTGGATTCACTTGCTAATATTTCTTGAGGATGTTTGCCTATTTGCTCATAGGGGTTTTAATATGTAGTTTTGTTTTTTGTACTGTCTTTATCTAGTTTGGGTATCAGAATAATGCTAGCTTCATAAAATGAGTTGAGAAGTTTTCCTTCCTTTTCTATCTTCTGGAAGAGCTTGTGTAGAACTGGTTGGTTATTACATATTTTGTCCATAAATGTTAACTGGTGAAATTATCTGGATGTGAAGTTCTTCTGTTCTGTTTCTTTTTAAACACAAATTCCATTTCTTTAATAGTTATGGAGTTATTCAGCTTATCTGTTTCCCTTGGTAGTGAGTTTTGATTGTGCTCCATTTCTCTCAAGTTATCAAATTATTTATTGTCTATTGGGTCAGTAGTGATATCCCCTCCTAGAGCATGTATGTTACAGGAATTACAGGAATTACCTAAAACAATAAAACACTGAGGACAAAGTAAGAGTTAGGGCATAACTTCACTTCAAACCTGGTTATCACTGATTTCTTCAGGTCTTTCAACTTAACATCCATTCAGATACCAAGTCTTTTTGATATGTCCTTGCCAGTATTTCTCATGATTTCCCCTCATTCCCAATGTTTGGTGGCACAGTCTCCTACCTAAAGTATACTGACACCTAACTAGTTTCATTGCCTTTTACCACATTAATTCAATGTTCTTACTGCTAACAGATTTATCTGTTTAGAACTGCAACAGCTCTACACTGCCTACAAGATAAAGCCCCTCCACATCTAGCTCAGTTCTGCCTTTGGGTTATAGTTTATACTATTTCCCTCAAACAGGGGTTTCCAACATGTTAAGTTTGGAGAAGAGTCTTTCATCTGCTAAAATTGAGTGTAAAATGTTGTAGGGATGTCATTTTTATTTCTGAAGCAAGGTGCTTTCAATAGATACTCAAAATGAGAAAAATAGGTCCAGTGAATACTTCAATTTAATCCTTGTCTCCATATTAAAGACTTTACTATAGTCCCCCTGTCCCCTCAGGAGAGTGATCATTTAATTTAGATTGACAATCTTTTAGTGATTGAGACTAATCTTAACATTTTACAGATGAGAAAATAAGTCTAGTGCTGACCTGTCCAAAGTTACTCTGGTGGAATGTGTTTTCTATGCAACTGAGATGGCATTTATCTACTATTTCATGTGGTCTTTTCACAAATAAATGTCTTGTTTCTTCTTCAGGTCAGCAACTAAACGTCAGAGTTCTTAGAAATCTCAAATATCTTACACAAGCTAGCTATCAAATGTTTGCCGTAAAGTGATGATAATGAGGGTCATATTGAGGTAGGTGAAGAGGGCCGGTCAGGGGTACCCGGCTAGGGATATGTTTTGAAGGAAACGAAGCACATTTTGACGGTGCAAAATATTACTGAGCTCAGAGCTCAGATACTTGATAAAACTGAACACTCAAGGGTCTGTGTGAATAAAGCTCTGAGAAGGGGGTTCTCAGGCAGAAGCCAAACTTCTGTAAACATTCTAGACAGCATTTGGAAAAACATAATTCTCCAGGGTATGCCAAAAAAGAGGAGATGCCCAAGTATTTGTGAAAGAGAAAGCGGTGGTAACAGTGTCAACTTTATAGTCAACTACACAACAGATTGAAATTTCAACTCTACCACAACCAAGCTGTATTACTTTGGCAAAGTAACTTCTCTGCGCCTCAATTTTCTCATTTATGTCTACCTAAAGACTGTCGTGAAGATTAAATAAAATACGTGTCAAAGGCGTAGGTCAATGCCTTATTCTTCAGGCACTCTTTTAATGGTAATTTTAGTAAGGGAAGGGTTGACCAGGCAGGGAGCGGCGCCTTGACGGACTCTCGACAGGCGGTGAGACTGCACGGAGGGCGCTCCCTCCCAGGGGGCAGGGGCAGGCGCGGTGGCCGTGGCCGTGGCCGTGGCATTGCCCGGCGCCTCCCCCGGGCCCGGCCCAGCCGCGGGAAGAGGGAGCCTGGCAGCCCGACCAAGAACACACCGTCCAGAGAAGTCGACAGCACTGCAGACGAGCGCTTAAGATAAAAAGGACACAGTTTCCGAGGAAACTATGAGCCCAGAAGCGGTCTCCTTAGCGAGGTGGGGGACAGTCCAGGGAGTGACAAGGGGCCGGCGAGGAAGAGACAGGGACTTGAGGACGAGTAAAGAGGGGAGAAAAAGGAGGCGGGACCTCAAACGGTTTGTTCTCACTCTTTTCTAGCCATGACCTTGGCTAGTGCGATCACTTACTGGAAACTGCAGAGAAACAACCTTTTTTTGGCCGGGCTTAGGAGCCCGGCCGAGGGCGCTGAGGGACTCCGGCGCCTAGCGCCGCGGAGCCGGCCCCGACGGGGGCAGAGCCGCGAAGGGCCGGCCGGTGGGCCGCCCGCGCACGCGCGCCTCGGCCGACCGGAAAGGCCCGGCTACGCCATAAATGGGCGCGGTAGGGGAGACGCCTCTTCCGGTCGCTCGAGCTTCCGTCGCCAGAGCCTCCCTCCCGGTTGTGGGCGCGGTGGCTCCGGCTGTAGTTTAGCTTTCTGGAACTTTCGCGAACTGTCTTCTCATTGTGAAGAATATTAAACCCTAGGGCCGATTTCTGTGTCCCCAAATGGCAAAGATTTCCCGGGTGTTGTTTGAGATTCCACAGTTTTGTAGGTTAATCTGCCCAGGCTTGATAGTAGTACAATGTTGAGAATTCTTATCCAGCAATATGGTTATTTCTCCATTATTTAGCCTCCCCTGTTCTTCGAGGGAAGCGTTGCGATTTTTTTGGCATTTTGTGCACTTTTGTGAACTGAAATCCTAAGCTCTCTGCTAACGGAATGGCCCCCTCCTTGCCAAGGGCGCCCGGAAACCCCTGGCATCTGAGTTACCGGCCAAGACCGGATATGAAAGAAACAGCACAATTACCTGCGTACGATCTCCCTTGATAAATATTCAAGAGTTTTCATATAGCTTGTATAATATGTATGTTTGACTTATCCTCAGTATAAAGTCCTATTGTCTTTTGTTTTTTGAAGCAGGTGGGCCTGGCTTTCTGGAGCTGGGGCTTGGCTTCCCAATCCCAATTTGTTGGAATGGCCACTCAGCAGGTTGCTATCCTTTATTAGAAATAAAGCTCCCCTTTTTCCAAAGAATAAACTTTGTTAATAATTTTCTTAACATTTTTTAGACTTTTTCCTAGCTATATTTATTGTTCTTGTATTTTGTTTTCTTAATGGAGTATTATTATATGTTAGGATAATGTCGTTTTTGATTGTTAATCTATCTGGTCACTTCTCTAAAACTTCATATTCTAAAAACTTGACAGATAACCACTGATTTTGTAGGTAATATTGAGTTAGGCTGATTATTGTTTAAAATAAGGGTTAATGTGGTCTTTGCTTTAGGAGGATTGATTTAGAAAATTAACTTTTGAATTGGAAATGTAATAGATTGTTATTGTTATTTAAAGTAATGATTATGTATAAAACTGTGATTGTGGAAATGGAAGAATGGAACAATCTTGGAGAAGCTACTCACTGTTCTCCAGAATCGCTGGCTTCTGACAAAATTTGTGGACCTATCCCCATCTCTGCATATTGGCTGACAATGACAAGTAGCCAGACCCTCTTTTTCCAGTAACATAACTATTTCTGATTTTTCCAAGAACCCAGTGCAACACTGAACACTAGACAAGGGGTATTTATTTCTTTCCAAAAGTTGTTTTGGTTGCTTCTGTTTCATTTATGATGTTCTGCAGGTTTATGATAGATCTATTTTTTTAATTAAAAGCAATTTGGTCAGGCTGGGCGTGGTGGCTTACTTCTATAATGCCAGCACTTGGGAGGTCCAGGTGGGTGGATTGCCTGAGCTCACAGGTTTGAGACCAGCCTGAGCCAGAGTGAGATCCCATCTCTAAAAAATAGCTGGGCATTGTGGTGGGTACCTGTAGTCCCAGCTACATAGGAGGCTGAGGCAAGGGGATCACTTGAACCCAAGAGTTTGAAGTTGCTGTGAGCTAAGACGCCATGGCACTTTACCAAGGATGACAAAGTAAGACTGTGTCAAAAAAAAAAAGCAATTTGTTCTTTTTGTATTTTTAAGTCATTGTATTGTTCTTAAAACCAGAAATGACTATGTTTTACTAAGTATTTTGAGTATCAATCTTTGAGAAGACCACATGGCTTTACTCCATTATTCTGTGGAGGAAAAATGGCAGTAATAGATTTTCTGATAGTGAGCCATCTTTACAATCCTGGTATGTAGATGAGTAACTACAAGAAAGTTTTGAGTCAGTGTGTTTCGGTCCATTATTTCACTCAAAGAAACATTTGACAGCATCCCTTCTGGTTAATCTGTGCAAGTTTCAACTTGCTGGCTTATCAATGTTGCTGGGAGGGCTTCAGTTGTTTCCATCCACACGGATTTTACATTTCTTGATTTTTGTGTATCCCAAAACTTTTGTAATGACTCATGTATTATTTTTCAGTACATTGCTGGATGCACTGTGCTGTGTTGAGGAACCAAAGGGAACTCTAAAGTTTTGCTGAAAAAACATCTTGTAATAGGCAGATTAATTAGAAAAAAAGCATACAAATTTATTTAACATGTATACATGGAAGCTTTCAGAATGAAGCCCCCAAAGTGATAGAATTGTCCTTTTTGTGCTTCCATTTAACAAAGTATGCACAGCTATGTAGAAATATGATTAGTTAAAAAAAATTGTATAATCCAATGATAATAGACTAATTGGGGAAATCTAGCAAGGCCTGTCTGTTTAGAATAGATCTTTCTTGGCCTCGGAGCATGGTTTCAAACCAGGTAGGTCAAATAATTTCTTTATGGCTAGTTTTTACACAGGGAAAGGGAAAGTTAGAGTAATATTTTTAGATTTTATGGTTGGTTTGGGAGGAAAGGGAGTTCTGCTTTGTATCATCCACCTTGGGGAAGAGGGATTCTAATTTCTGTGATGAGCCTCCGAAGAATTGGACTGAGAAGGCAGGAGGGCAGGAGATGGTTAGAGAAAAACTTGCTGCTGAGGCCTGCATTTTGAGATACTGTTTTCTGAGCTCCAACGTGGGTATTTAATTTCAGATTTTTGTGTACATACCTACATTGATTGGCTTATGGTTTTCTTTTGCTGTCCTCATCTAGTTTTGATAACAACAGGTTGTGTTAGGTCTTAAAATGAGTCAGACAGATTAACTTTTTTTTTTGTTTTGAGACAAAGTCTCGCTCCATTGCCCAAGTGGTGTGTACAGTGGTGTGATCACACAGCTCACTGCAACCTCAAAATCTGAAGCTCAAGCAGTCTTCCTGCCTCTGACCTTATAAAGTTGAGACTTTATAAGCCTTTGCCACCATGCCCATCCAATTTTTTTTTTTTTTTTTTTTTTGAGACAGTCTCATTTTTTCACCCTGGGTAGAGTACCGTGACTTCACAGCTCACAGCAACCTCCAACTCTTGGGCTTAAGTGATTCTTTTGCCTCCCAAGTAGCTGGGACTACGGGCGCCTGCCACAATACCAGGCTGTTATTATTTTTGTTGTTTTTGCAGTTGTCACTGTTGTTTACCTGGCCCGGGCCAAGTTCGAACCCACCAGCCTTGGTATATGTGGCTGGCGCCATAACCTGTGTGCTATGGGTGCTGAGCCCATACAAATTTTTAAATTTTTTTTTTAATAAAAAAAATATATTTACTTAGAAGCATTCAGAATGTCAACAAAAGAGCTGCAACTTTGTTTTTGCAGTTACAGAGTGGTATTCCATTAACAGAACATTTCTTACAAGCTGCATTAGAGACAACTGAAGATGAAAATACTACCATCTCCATATATAACTAATTTGTGCTGTGACCTAATAAGACCCTGCTTTAAATTTCCATGCCAATTTACAATCCCCATACTGTACCAGGCAAGGTTAGTGGCTATTGAAAATACCACCAGGACTGGGCTAGCTAAAGACACATTTGGTACTGCGTTAACTATACAAAAGATACTGTACAGTTTAACAACAAATCTTACACAGCTTTACATTTCAATTTTTTTCTTTAAAAAAATCCTTTATAGATAAGAAAAACTGCACTAGAACCAAGTTATTCATCATCTTCATCTTCCTCATCTTCCTTCTCTTTCTTGCCTTTTTCGGCCTTGACGACTCCCTTTTATGCTGCGTCAGGCTTTCCTGTTGCTCAGTCTGCACCAATATCCTTTTCGTATTTTTCCTCCAGCTTTGCAGCCTTCTTTTCATCAGGCCGCTTGTCATCCGCAGCAGTGTTATTCCACATCTCTCCTATCTTCTTTGCAACGTCACCAATGGACAGGCCAGGATGTTCTCTTTTGATTTGGGGGCAATACTCAGAACAAAACACAAAAAGAGGCCAAAGGTGGCCTCTTGGGTGCACTGGGACCCTTGAACGCCTTTTATGTTTCCCCTTTAGAAGGAATGTAGATTTTCATTAGGGGCCTTGTCCGCCTTTGCCGTATCTTCAAATTTTCCTTTCTCTTCAGCAGACATGGTCTTCCACCCTTCTGAGCACTTCTTACAGAACTCTGGGAAGTTGACTGGAGCATCTGGGTGCTTCTTGGGCTCCTCTCAACAAGTTTGCACAAAGAATGCATATGATGACATTTTGCCTTTCGGCTTCTTAGGGTCTCCTTTGCCCATGTTTAGTTATTTATCCTCAGCAAGGCACAGAGTTGCCCAGTGCCCATCCGGCTTTCACTTGCCCAGCCCTGTCTCTATGGAGCTCAATGTACTGCAATGGCTGTGAGAGTGGGAGCCAGATGCAGCCTCCTCACTCTCTCCTTTCTGTAATATTCCGAATTTTTGAATGTTTTTATAGAGAGGGGAGATCACTATGTTGCTTGCCTAAGCTGGTCTCAAATCCCTGGGCTCAAGCAATCCTCCCACCTTGACTTCCCGAAGTGCTGGGATTACAGGTATGAGCCACCGAGCCCAGCCAACTCCTTTTTATATGACCTGGAATAGACACGGCGTGTGAATAATTCATTCCTTAGGTTTAGAAGAACTGGTCTTTAAAGATGTCTGGGTGTGATGCTTTTCAAAGGGATAGTTTTAGTTTTTGTAATATAGTTTCCATAGTTACTGATATGTAGCATTTCTGTTACTCCCTGAGACTTTTTTTTTCTAGAAAAGTATCTATATTTTCTAACCTTAAAAAATTCATATTCTCTTAAGGTTAGAAAATATAGATAAAGTGTATACTTTTCTAGAAAAAAAAAAGTCTCGGCGCCTGTGGCTCAAAGGAGTAGGACGCCGGCCCCATATGCCGGAGGTGGCAGGTTCAAACCCAGCCCCTGCCAAAAACTGCAAAAAAAAAAAAAATTCATATTCTCATTCATTTTTATACATGCCATTGGAGTCTTTTCTTCTTTTCTTGATTAGATTTATCAAGCCAACTTTTGGCTTTATTGATGAACTGTCTTAAAAGTTACTTTTCTTTCATCAGTGTATGCCTTCATTAACTTCTTATTTCTTTGGGGTTTGTTGTTCTTTTTGTAGAATTTTGAGTTGAAAGCTTAAATTTTCTTTAAAATGTTTAATATGAAATATTACATGCATGTATAAAGTCACAGAGTAATGTATACCTATGTCCTGACCACCTAAAATTATCACATTTTAGTATTGTCTCATATTTGCTTCAGATTTTAATATCACATATTCAGTTAGAGCTCCTTGTGAAGTCTTTTGCAATCTCACTCTCCTCCCCAAAAGTTAGAATAACTGGCTGGGCCCAGTGGCTCCCACCTCCAATTCTAACACTCTGGGAGGCCAAGACGGGTGGATTGCTTGAGCTCACGAGTTCGAGACCAGCCTGAGCAAAAGCAAGACCCAATCTCTACTAAAAATAGCATAACTGAGGCAAGAAGATCGCTTGAGCCTGAGTTGGAGGTTGCTATGAGCTATGACGTTACAGTATTCTACCCAGGGCAACAGCTTGAAACTCTGTCTCAAAAAAAAGGAAAAGAACTCTTCCTCCCCAAAGTTAACTACTCCCTTGAATTTTATATCATTTCCATTAAAGCTTTTATGTATCCTACATATAAGCATGTATAAGTAACATATAGCATTGATTTGTATGTTTTTAAACATGATGTAAATGGTATTCTATAGCTCACTTTTGTCACATAGTTATATGTGTGAAATTTATCCAGGTTGATTCATGTAGTTCTAGTTTTTTCATCTTAACTGCTGAATAGTATTCCATTGTATGATTATACCATAATTTATCCATTCTTGAGTTGCT
Organism: Perodicticus potto; assembly: GCA_963574655.1. Taxonomy (NCBI): domain Eukaryota; kingdom Metazoa; phylum Chordata; class Mammalia; order Primates; family Lorisidae; genus Perodicticus; species Perodicticus potto. The sequence continues at coordinate 13,096 of CAUYRH010051778.1, forward strand.
AGTAATTTAATGATTCCTAATTTTTGCCATTATAACATGAGTTAATGGACGTTCTTACCCACAGCTTCTTAAACATATGGTAAAAATTTCTTTAGGGTGTATGTCTAGAAATGGAATTGCAAGGTGGAAGAGTTTGTGCAACTCAACTTTGATTATTTCCAAATTATTTTCCAGCTTACCTTTCCACTAACAGTGTAGCAAAGTTGCTGTTGCTTTACAACCATGCCAACACACAGGTTTCCCCCTACTTTTTTGTGTGTGTGTTATTGTTGTTTTGCTATACTATTAGCACAAACAGTGCTAATATTATAGTAAACTTTCTTAGACATGTTTCCTGGTACATATGTGTAAGAATTTCTCTGAATATATAGCTGGTAGTAATGGAGTTATTACCTCTGTTTTATTTTAGATATGTTTTTAAAAGCATGTATAGGTCCCTCTCCCCTCGTTTGAGATTTCCCCTATCAATAGTAAAATTTTTGTTGTTGTTCTTGAGATAGAGTCTCACTCTGTTGCCTGGGCTAGAGTGCCATGGCCTCAGTCTAGCTCACAACACCCTCAACTACAGCCACTCCTAGGCTGAAGTGATCCTTCTGCCTCAGCTTCCTGGGTAGCTGGCACTACAGGTGCCTGCCACCACACCCAGCTAATTTTTGTATTTTTAGTAGAGATGGGGTCTCATTTTGCTCAGGCTGGTCTCAAACTCCTGACCTCAAACAGTCCTCCTACTTCAGCCTCCCAGAGGGTTAGGATTACAGGTGTGAGCCACCACTCCCAGCATTATTAGTAAAATTTAAGTCATTCACATATTACATGTCTAACTTACTTTTTCTACACGTCATGCTTCCTGTTGTTTTTCTCTGCCTTTGATTTGACAAATTTTCTTTTTTCCTTTCTCCCCCTTGAGAATTATACATTTGATTTTTATTCTAACTCATTTAGATACAGGCCTTTATATACACATGTAGAATTAATCAGTGTCCACACATTGCAGCCTATAGTGGTTACGAGTGGAGTCTTTGAGGCCAGACTGCCTGGATTCAAATCTTGGCACCACTTATTAGCTGAGTAACTTAGAGCTTATTACATAAACTCCCTATGCTTCAGTTGCCCCAATGTTAAACAGGAACAAAATAGTATATACCTTATAAAGTTGTTGTGAGATGAATGTGTTAATGTAAGTAACATTTTTAGAACAGTGCCTAGTACTTACATCCCTTTTGTTCACCAGGTTTTTTGCCCATGAAATAGGCATAATACCTGCTTAGCAGAGTTGTTACCAGGATTCTTTGCATTATTGTGTACATTCAGTTTAATGGGCACCTGCTGTGCTCTGGAATTAGACATGGTTCTTGGCCTCAATGATCTAATAAGGGAACAGGCAGGTAAATGCGGTTTCATTATGATGAAACCTTAATACTCTTCCCATATCCTCTCTTGTTCCCCTTCTTATCTATGCTCCACACAGAGTAATAAAAAAAAAAAAATCAGATCATGAATGCCCCTGCTAAAAATACGTTAACTTATATTACACTTTGCATAAACCACAAACATCTCCCCATGGCTCAGCACTGCTGATTCTGAGCCCTGCCTCCCTTCTAACCTCGTCAACCACTAATCCTCCCTCTTCTACTGACCTCTCACCACACTGGGCTCTGGGAACCCTCTGCTCAGCAGCATTCTGATACATGATGATAACTCTTCCCGTGGCTGACTCATCTTTCAGATCTCGGCTAGATTCGGTCAGAGTCTTAGTTACAAACATCAGAATCCACTTTAGTTGAAATAGAAAGGGACTTCCTTAACAGTAAGTACTCACAGAATGTCTGGGAGAGGCAGAGGCCAACTGTGAATGCCACAGTACCCAGACACAGTAGAGGATCTAGTGAAAATCCATTGCTGCTGCCACCAGCTGACACCAAAACTGCAACTTCCACAAATACTGGTGGTCACCACCAGGTTGGGCAGGTTTCTTTTATCATCTTACTTTCTAGTTAAAGTTTTGCATTGACTGTGCCCGCTTGGTGGGATCTGGGTCACACGGTTGGGCTGCAATGGGGGTCAGAAGGCAAGTGTTATCATAGGAAATTCCTCAGCCATCAGAAGGGTGTGGAAAAGTGCTGGGCATTCAAAAAGCATGTCACATGATATCATGTTGCCCCAGCCTAAAGCCTTCCCTGAGAACCCTAAATTCATTCTTCCCATCCCAGCCCTATTGTTTTACTAATACTCTGTCATTTTCTTCAAGGCATATACTACAACTTGTTATATACTTAATTTGTTCAAATGCCTTATAAATTCCCAGAGCTGCAGAGTCTGGTGTCATGTAAAGCTTCAAATAAGTGTATCTTAAACAAAAGAATTTTTAAATATATTTTAATCTTTAGTGTGGGTCTCTTGGAAGAAAAAGCTATCAAAGGGGCTCTAAGTCACAGTCCCCAGCAGATCCCACAGCTTCTTATTCCTTCTTTCTTTTTTAACTCTCCTTATATGAATGTGAATCTGTTTAGCTTCTCTCCATAATCCTTTCCCCTAGGGCTTGCCTTTCAAGCTTGTTTCTGGCTGTTCTCTTATTTTGCATCACAAGCATCCAGAACCAGTCTGAGATGTATTTTCTTAGGGAACAGGGAAGAGAAGTTGAGAGGCGAAGTCTATCAGACAGGAGACTGAGAATGCTTACATACTGATCAAGTTTCTTTACCACTGTGGTTGACCTACAGATTATAAATTTGAGGAGGATAAGGAAAATATATGTTCTATTTGCTACTCACACAGAATCTGACAAATATATAGTCAAATAATATTTGGTTTGGGGGACAGGCATGGTGGCTGATGCCTGTAATCCCAACTCTTTAGGAGGCCAAAACAGGAGGATGGCTTGAGGTGAGGAGTTCAAAACCCGCTTGGGCAACATAGCAAGACTACATCTCTACAAAAAAATCTTTAAATTCATTCTCTGAGCATTCTTATTTAAAAAGAAAAAAATCAGCTGGGTTTGGTGGTGTACACTTGTAGTTCTAGCTGCTCAAGAGGCTGAGGTAGGAGTATCATTTAAACCCTTAAGTTTGGGCTCACTGCCCATAGCTCAGTGAGTAGGGTGCCAGCCACATACACCAAGGCTGGTGGGTTCGAGCCACACCTGAGCCTGCTAAACAACAATGACAACTGCAACCAAAAAAAAGCTGGGCATTGTGGCAGGCACCTATAGTCCCAAGCTACCTGTTGGGAGGCTGAGGCAAGAGAATCACTTAAGCCCAAGAGTTTGAGGTTGTTGTGAGTTGTGACGCGGCACTCCACCAAGGGCGGCCTAGTGAGACTTTGTTTAAAAAAAAAAAATTAAATAAACCCTTAAGTTTGAAGCTACAGTACACTGTGAGATTCTGTCTTTTAAAAAATAAATAAAATTACACACATATGCACATAGTATATATTTTCTGGGGAAAAAAGTCCAGCAATTGAGGGTTGTGATAGGAGTATATAGAAAGGACTCCTGACATAGTGAAGGGTAAAGCGTGGGACTGGGGTGTGCAGATTAAGGACTTGTTTGGGAAGGATTTTCTGGAGGAGATGAGGCCAAAGCAGAATCTTGAAGAATTTATCAGGCAAAAGAGGTGAGGGTACAGTACAAGTTAAGATGTCAGACAGCTTGGTGTGGTATTGCTAAATGCACAGTAGGAGAATCGTTAGGCGTTGAGGCTGGAGAGACAAGTGGGCATGGAGGACCTTGTATGCCACGCCTTGGGAGCTGGGCTTGATCCATTGGGTGATGGAGCCACAGCACGGGTGGGGTGAAGAATCACACTCAAGGATTTTCAGTTAGCGTGATCACAGGTGATATTGTGGAAGTTGGGTTTGAAAAAGGAAAAACTACAAACAGGGGTAACTGTGAGTTCAAAAATTCTGTAGATCTGAAGTAGGACAGTAGGGGTACACAATAGGGGTAAGTTGTAGTATGGAGACTAACTCTGTCTCAGATGCTTATCCACCATGTTGACTTCTGATTAACCCTAGTTCTAGGAATGCCTCTTAAAATTTCTAGTTCAGGCTCAGCACCTGTAGCTCAGCGGCTAGGGCGCCAGCCATATACACTGGAACTGGTGGGTTTGAATCCAGTCTGGCCCTGCCAAACGACGACAACTACAACCAAAAATAGCTGGGCGTTGTGGTGATGCCTGTAGTCCCAGCTACTTGGGAGGCTGAGGCAAGAGAATCGCTTAAGCCTAAGAGTTGGAGGTTGCTGTGACGTCAGAGCACTCTACACAGGGTGACATAGACTCTGTCTGAAAAAAAAAAAGATTTCTAGTTTATCTGTTGTTCGTTGTGTAACCATAAATCCTGCCCTTATGCAAATTTCTATACATTCCCTCTGAAGCATGTATACCTTTTCCCTATAGTGTATCTATAAGCCCTGGCTCTGAGGATAACAGCCAGGAAAGCTACCTATCTTATGTTCACTCAAGTCCATGGTTCTGTTTGTAAATTCCCCAATAACAAACTATAATGAGAATAAAATGCCTTGTTCTCTGGTTCCTTGGCTCCTTCTGCTTTGGGGGAACTTCACGACACAAGTAGGAATAAAGAAACTATTTGGGCTGGACATGGTGGCTCATCCTAGCACTTTGAGAGACTGAGGTGAGAGGATCACTTGAGACCAGGAGTTTAAGAATAGCCTGGGCAACATAGCAAGACCTAAAATCTCTACAAAATAATAGCAAAATTAGCCAGGCATGGTGGCACACACTTGTTTTCTCCAGTTATTTTAGAGACTGAGTTGAGAGGATTGCTTGAGCCCCAGAGTTTGAGGTTAAAGTGAGATATGATCAGTCCACTGCCCTCTAGCCTGTGCAATAGAGCAAGATTGTCTCTTAAAAAAGAAAATAGGGGACCGTCTATGGCTCAAAGGAGTAGGGTGCTGGCCCCATATACCAGAGGTGGCGGGTTCAAATCCAGCCCCAGCCAAAAACTGCAAAAGAAAAAAAGAAAAGAAATTTGTAGGTCAAGTTGGCAGTTCTGGGTGAGTGAGTGGATGAAGAAAGTGTAGGAGGAATGTAGAATAGTGTCTAAACTTTTGTCTTAGATGGTGATGTCACTGACCAAGGTAAAAGTAATAGGTTGACAGTAGTGGGGAAGAGGGGAAGATTTCCAGTTCAGTATGGTGAAGCGAACTTTCAAGTATCTTCAGATTCCTAGTTTAGATGTTTAGCAGGTACTTGGAACAGAGTTTGCCATGTAAGGCAAAAAGGCCAGGGTTAAGATGCAGACCGAGGAGGGAGCAGCATGGGTGACAATGAGGCTGTGGGGTGCACTAGGAGTGGCTGTTCTCAGACTGGCGTTTGGCCTTGTTGACATTCTTTTCCCTTCCCAACATCCTCGGTACTTGTCTTACCTCTGACCATTCCTTCTCCAAATGCCAGGCAGGCTCCTGGCATAAAATTTGTTGTTCCCAGGTGATTTCACCACCCAGGTTCCCTACTATGCATCCTTCAAACTTTACCTCCAGCTCAGAATTCTTAAGATTGAGAATTGTGTGTCCAACCACTTAAGAGAAAAAAAACGGTAGAGAAGTGAAAAGATCGTCCAGGGACCTTGTGAAGGGTTTGTGCCTCACTGTCTTGTTTACTTGTATTCAAAACTGGCACTGTGATTGAATCTGGCTGTGACTATCCTTTGTTTCTCTGAAAATATCCAATTTGGAAATCAGATCAGATTTCAGACCCGTTAATAAGCATTAATATGTATCCCCACCTCCCCACCCTACTGAAATTATTACATACCTTTCTCCTTTATGCTTACTATAATTTCTTTTCATCGGGAGCCAAAAATTACATCAAAATGGAAAGAAAATTTAAAATTTTACTGATATAAAATAAAAATAACTGTACAAATCATAAAAGAGGAAAAATAGTGTAAATCGATCCACCGTTTTAAAAACAAAAATCATAATTCTTATTTTGGGAAAAAGGAGTGCTTTTTACTCTAGAATTCCTTGTTCTAGGATCATTTAATTATTTCAATGATGAAGGGATTCTGAACTCCTACGGAAACCACTTTATATCCATAAAAATTGGTTAAAAGACAAAACCAGTATTTGATAAATTCACTTTAAAATGTTTTTCACATCAACTACTTAAAACTAGGTACAACAATATGATCTTCCACTCCTGAGGAACACACGAAGAGTGACTTTGGACGTGATTATGACATTGTCAAATGCACAGACCCATCTGGGTCTGCCCTGTGGGCTACAGAAATGCGTCCTGCGTTTATCTGAGTTGACATGTTGAGCAACAGCTGTACAGAGCTCACCATCAGCAACAGTCCAGTTCTTTAGAAGCTTTAGCAGCTTTTTCTTTGTATTTAATCCTTTGGGATTATTCCTGCAGTAGGAGACTTTAGCATCTTGAAAATTTCACAGAAGGGATTAAGGTTCCTATCATTCCCGGAAGACAGAAATCGTGCCTCTTCTAAAGAGTTAGCTGTTCAGAAATTGTGAAGTGCACGGTCATCTCCCGAGTGAGCTGCTCTGCAGTGGCACTTGTCCTTGTGTGTTCAGGGAAGCCTGCCTGCATATGAGCAATGGTAAGTGGCATCACAATGCACAAGGGCTCAGGAAAACTAGGTATTTTTCTGTTAAGCTCAGGATTATCGAGGGTCATAAGGACTCATCTCGGCAAGTGTATATGTACATACCTTCAGACCCTACAGATAGATGCATAAGAACATGATCATTTCTGTTCTTCACAAAGGACTCAGACAAGTAACTTCCCCAGTTCATATAAAGGCCCATATTCATACCAACTTGTGAGTTCAAGTTCTCAAAAAGTGGGAGATACTGTTTTCAGTGGTCAGTTTTGGACTGGGAGTACCTTTGACATCCGTAGGAAATTATAATCGTTTTCTCCCTCGGTTTTAAATTCCTTTTACCCATTTACGACATTTTCTTTGTCACATACTAAATTCTTGCCAACTCCACATTGATTTACTATTATTACCAAAATAATATTATCCAGCTATTTGCACATATGTATGTATGTATATCTATTTATTTGGTTGACTCGTACTACTACTATTTCACCTTTTTTTCCTAACCTATAAAAATAGTTTTCTCAGCTCGGTCTCATAGCACAGTGCTTATGGCTTCAGCCACATACACCAAGGCTGGTGGGTTCAAACCCAGCCAGGGCCAGCTAAACAATGAGAACTGCAACAAAAAATAGCCAGGCATTGTGGCAGACACCTGTAGTCCCTGAGGCTGAGGGAAGAGAATCGCTTAAGCCCAAGAATTTGAGTTTACTGTGAGCTATGACGCCATGGCCCTCTACCAAAGGCGACATAGACTCTGTCTCAACAACAACAACAACAAAAAAAAAGATTAACTTGGTGGTTCGCCATTAAAAAAAAAGAAAAGTTTTCTCATATGATTGAACCTAATAAAATCTGAACTTTAGCTGGCCAGCTGTATCTCCTTACATAATACTATGCAGTACTTCCGGTTTACTTCAGAGCAGGGAAAATGAACATGCTTATACCATTCACCAGTTTTATTCAGGCTTACAAAATTGTGTTTTCAAACTGCTGGTAAATTTCATGAAAATATTTACAGATTTAGCAATTTCCACAAATTTAATATTTAACTAAAAAAAAAAAAATCTGGTCCAAACTGGGCATACTGTCTTTGTAACTACATCACTACTACTTAAATGGAACAGCTTACTTTCAAAAAAGATGGCTTTTGCATGCTTATGGTCAGGTCTAGAATCCACAGGTCAAACAAGAAAATACCAAAGTATTTTCAATTGGGATTTTTCTACCTCTGTATCATCAATAACGTTTGCTATTACAGAATGCCTGTGGCTGTGGCACCAGTAAAAGAAGCCTCAGAACTTGCTTTCAAGAAACTCACCATCTCTCATGAAATATAAAAATATAAATAACAAGAGGATATTCAGATTTAAGTTTCAAACTGGGACAGAATAAAATAAGATAGCACTTCAAAAGTTTTAAACTGATGTCAGTCATTAAAGGCAAAAAGCCAAATACAAATGTGCGTTGAGTCCGAATTCAGATCCATACGATAATCAAAGGTGTTCTGAACAGAAGTCCTCTTATCACCCCATCAACAGTGACTAGAGATCTTCCAGGTCAGTTAAATCCACAGCCACTTTCAAGAACAGGGTATCATCTTTAATGTAGGTGTTCTTGGCATTCTCCAAAATGGAATGAGCCACAAATCGGGGACAGCCAGATGCAATGTTCATTTCCCCATCAGGTCTTTTAAAGCTGCTGCTATTGGGGTCTGCTTTGAAGGTTTCCATAATGTGGTTCTTTTTGCCACTCTGGTCCAAAAGCATCAGGGTCACCCTCTGCCTGAATGGCCACTGCAACAGTGAGTCAAACTCTCCGCGCATCACCACAAAGTACAGGGACAGGTGTGTTCCCTTCCCAGACCCGTCCCCGTTCAGGTATGCTCTGGCACAGAGGCGGTAGCCACAGCGGCTGGTGTAGAAGGACTGGCTGAAGATGGACACCGTGTGCCCATCCACTGCCTCCCTCTTCTTCGTCTTGTAATCTGTCACCTTCCAGATGAGCTTTCCATTATAGCAGGCACCCTCTAGCAGTTTAAACCGCTCTTCATTCTTATTCAGCTGTGCTTTATGAATATTAATATGTTCATCATGTTTGTTACTCTCCCCTTCTAAAACAACTGCAAAGGAAAAGGAAAGAAAAGATTCCATAAGCCTGAAACTTGTTTTTAGAATTTACCTGCCAAAGTGGAATTCTGTAACCTGAAGTGAGAACCAACAAAATTTTGACATCCTAAAGATGAAATGAATTTAATGTCCACAGATGGATCATTTATATTTAATGATACTAATTTAGGGAACATCATATCTTAGCAAACTGGCACCAAGAAAACTCAATGTGCACTCTTTAAACTGAAGCTCACTGAAATGTAGATAGGAAATTGAGCATTCAACTCGTGTGAAGTAGCATGGTGAGCCCCACATTTTTCTAACTAGGATGCATTTAAATAGCCACGCTCTTTTATATTTTTCCAAATCTGTAACAATGATTTCTCCCTTAGCTCTCCTATTATTTTCTACTTTCCTTAAAAATCTTCACTCCCTGTCATTGTAACCCCTTGCCCATTTCCAGCCACCCTACCTCCACCCAGCTCATGGTACTCCCTCATTTTTGCCTCAGACATAATCTCATGGACAGAATCTCACTCGGCTGTTTCACAAATAACAGATTCAGATTCAACCACTGTTTATCCTGGAGAGATGTGACTACTTGGGCCAGGCATTCAGTTGTTCCATGACCACAAGCAAACAAACAATTCACCAAAAGAGAAATAAAATATGAGACATACCTAATCTTTGATCATTGTGTTCTAGCAGGGTAATTTTCTGTTTCACTGTATCAATTGCTTCTGTCAAAGGCTTCAGATCAAATTGATTTTGTTGCTGGTTAACCATTTGTAGTAACTGACGCACTTGAGCTTCTAGCCAAGTAGATTTGTCAATGCGACTGACAAGAACCTTTCGTTACAAAATCAATCACATCATTAAAAAAAATTACTTAATATCTTAATAATCCATTGAGATTAAATTTTTTCAATTCAAACATTTCATTTTAATCAGTTAATGAAATAAAAAATACAAGTCCAGAAGAGAAAATTCGAAGAGGATCCCAGAGATGAGCCACCTGATTATTTCCCTCCGCCTCTCCTATCCCAGCTCCTGTTCTAAATCTTTGAACTTCTCTTTATCTAATTTTTACTCCTCCCTCAATTTCTGTCCGCTTGGTTCTCTAACCCATCTTTATATTTCTGTTTTCACATTGTGCTTCCTCTAGCCTTATCACTTTGTTTTCTTCTTAAAAGTTACTCTCCCGATTCACTCCTGCTCTCCTAGAAGGCAGAAAATAAACTAGAATAGACCCACCCGTTCTGGCCTGAACACTGCAGGTGTGACAGAAGGGCCTGGTAAAGCTGAAACTACGCTCCATCGCTCTCTCAGGTGGACGAGATTAAGTAAAACTATTCCGCCTTGCCCTTCATGCCTTAATTCTGACTGGTCAGTCTTTGTATTAGAGAGAGGTCGGAATCGAGACAGTTTTCTGCACATGCCCTCACCTGTATATATGCACATGTATACATACAGATACACATATGTGTATACATGGTCCCTGACTTGCTGTTAGAATATGTGTTGCCAAAGCGAGCACAAGAATTCAAATTATAACTTTACTTAAGATGGTGCTGAAGAGATATGTAATTCAGTAGAAATCATATTTTGAGTACCTGTATAACCACTTTGTTTTTCACTTTCAGTACAGCTTTCAATAAATTAAATGAGATATTCAACACTTCATTATAAAATGGGCTTGCATGTTAATTTGGTCCAACTGTAGGCTAATGTAAGTGTTCTGAGAATGGATAAGGTAGGCTAGCCTAACCTGTGAAGTTTGATTAGTTAAGCGTATTAAATGCACTTTAGAGTTAGGATATTTTCAACTTACAGTTGGTTTATAAGGACAAAATTCCACTTTAGGTCAAGAAGCATCTGTACATGTACACACACACATTATACATATGCATACATAGACATTGTACATGTGTACATACATACATAATTTTCATACACATATATGCAAACACAGACATCATAATGTGCTGACATATTATGTATACTCATATCTATACACACACACACCAAACCTCTGTTTAAGTTGACCACCCAAGGGACTATAACATACGGAGGTGATCAACATAAGGAACTAGGCCAACTATACTGACATATACAGGTGGCCCTGTCCAGCCTATGAAAATCAGGTCAACTTAAGGAAATGGTCAATTTAGGTTCTACTGTATATAAAATGGAGGTTCTACTATATATAAAATGTGCTGACCAAATATGGAAATTATATGGCCTAGATATTCTGGGATAATCCAAATTTGAAGTGTATTTGCCCACACTACATGTCTTGAAATCTTCTTTACTGTAAATTTTATAATCATGATAAAGACATTTGGGAATTTGCTTTTGTTTAGATTATTTAACATTCATATTTTACAAAGTAATTTTTTGTATATTTTAGTAATGTTTAAAGCATTTTTCCCCAAGGGAATTAACAGTTTTACTTTGTTAGCTGCAAAATACAGAACTATGGACTCTCTCAATGAATCTGAAATGAAGTGATTAATATTGGCCCAACATTAATTAAAACTACAATTGCTATAAATTATATAAAAATATTATGTCAATGTTGAATTTACTGACATTGCTAAATGCACTGTGGTTATGTTACAGAAGATCTTAATTCTTAGGATATACATACTAAAGTATTTAGAATAGTATTTAGTATAGTCATAATATATGGTGTACTCTCAATGGTTAACACACACAGAGTCTGAGGGGTGGAACGGAGGAGCAAATGTAATAAAATGTTGACAATGCATGAATATGGGTGGAGGATATAGGTGTTCTTTGCACCATCTTATTCCTACAACTTTATTGTATATTTGAAACCCTCACTGTCAACTGAAAGCCAAATCTTGGGTTTGAATGGAAAGGCCATTTCTCACCTGGATGTTTGAGAGGAAGCTTCCATTTTTGCCGAACAACTGTGAAAACTGCTTGAACTCTTTTTCGAATTTCTTTACAGTTTCTGCTAGCTGCTGGATTTTACTTTCTTTCTGTTCTAGGCTCTTATGTAAGTCAGAAATCTAATAGGAATGAGGAAAAATGAGATCATTGAGAAAGCATGCATATAATTATGTTAAAATAGTACTTACAGATAAGAAAGTATTTCTAGGGGAAAAAATATACATATTTAATCTAAGATAACATTTATAGGCTGATACCTTATAATTCTAGGAAAATATTGGTAGGTAGTTCCAAAAAAGCAGATCCACAGAATTTCTACCAGCCTTTTCTAACCAAACCTACTATGATGTTACATCTAATGACCGTGACATCACTTGACTGAAGTTACTAAACTTTCTGTTCACTCATTCACTATGTACTTATTAAACAACCATAGAAGCTGGGCACAGTGGCACACAGCGTGTGCCAGTTACTTGGGAGGGAGGAGGATCACTTGAGCCCAGGAATTTGAGTCCAGCCTGGGCAATATAGTGAGACCCCCATCTCTTAAAGACAACAAAAACCAACCATAGAATACTGGTCTACCTTAAGATAGTGACTATGATATGCACAATATCAATAGTGACAATAGTAAACATCTGCTTAATGTCTACCCATGTGATCCTACTAATTCATAGCTCTTTTAATCTTCAAAGACCCTATGAGTTAGTTATGAACATTAGTCCCACTTTTCAGATAAAGAAACAGAGGTAGGGAGTTTAAGTAACCCGTCCAGTATACAAGCTTGCAAGTGGTAGGCATAACACGAGTAGCCTGTTTACTGAGAATTTGTAATCTATTTGAGGTAAGAACAAGAAACATGAAAGTGATCCTAGACAACTTATTCTCATGTCCATTCAACCGGCAACACTTGCCAACTTTAACTTCTAACACATAGTATTACAAACAACAACAAAAACCCTCTTACGTCCATTTCTCATTTCCTCTCATCTAGTTTCAGTTTTCATTATTTCTCACCTAGGCTGCTAAAGCAGCTTCCTAAACTATCTATCTACCCTTGACACATACCAGAAGGTAAGCTCCCTGGGAGCTGGGACTGACGTGAAGTCACAACAGTCCATTATAATTCCAGCCACCAGACTGGTACCTGGCATGAGCAGGTGTTTGATAAATACTATTTGTTAACTGAATGAATGACATGAATGCTCTCCCTGTCTGTGGTTTTATTCTCCAATTTGTACTCCATACTGTGACCAGAATAATATTAAAAGATAAACCCAGGCCGGGCACAGTGGCTCACGCCTGTAATCCTTGCACTCTGGAAGGCCAAGACAGGAGGATTGTTGGTGGTCAAGAGTTCAAGACCAGCATGAGTGAGACCCTTTCTCTACAAAAAATAGAAAAATTATCCACGTATGGTGGTACATGCCTAGAGTCCCAGCAACTCAGAAGGCTGAGACAAGAGGATCACCTGAGCCCAGGAGTTTGAGGTTGCACTGAGCTATGATGAGGCAATTGTATTCTAGCTGGGGCGACAGAGCGAGACTCTGCCTCAAAAAAAAAAGGCAGATCTGGTCTGAGCCTCCTCTACTTAATGTCTCTAGTGGCTTTCTTTTACAGGTCCCACAGGGTCCTACATGACCTGCCTTTGGCTGCCTTTTCAGCGTATGCCCACTAACAATTCACAAGTGCCTTGCCCAGCAAGACCACACAACTCCTAGGCCCTGCTCTCTCACACATTTCCTCTTCATCTAGAAACTACCATTTTTAAAGCTTCCAGTCAAGGACACATCCTCTCAGAAGTGTTTCCTTACTAACCACCTGCCCAGACTACCTCTCCAGTTTCATGATCCTGTCCATACTCTACTGGGTCACTCTTACCACTTACTTTTTGCTGTTGTCATTTTGGTCTTTTACCTCCACTAAACCGTCTCCTGAGACTACATTTCCCTTATTTCTTATCCCCAGAGCCTAGCGCGGTGCCTGACCCTCAGAGGGCACTTGATGCAAGTTTATGAATGAATTCACAAACAACTGAAACAAACACTTGCTCTCTGGCTCCAGAGCTATGTAGACTCCTCGAGCTGATCTCCACCTACCCACCTGACGAAAAGCAAACTCAGTGTGTCCTCTCTCCACCCTCACTTGGAGCCTGCGCCTGTCCTTACAGCGTCCATCCCAGTCAGCAACATCACCACGCTCCGTGCCTTCCCAGCTGACAGCATGCCACTCAGCCTCAGAATGTCTCCTGATGCCCATTCTCCATCCCACTGCCATGGCCTTGGTTGAGCCTTCACTATCACCTCCAGCATCTTGCTTCCACCTAATACCGAAATGTTTATTACAGGTCAGGCACTGTGCCAAATGGCTAAATAAATTATTTCATTTTACCCTCACCACAACTCCATTTACAAAAGAGGAAACTGCGGAAGAGAGAGGTCGTACCTTGCCCAAACTCATATGGTTGGTGCAAAGCTGGACTACAAACCCAAGCGTTCTGGCTCTGCAGAGCCTTCACTCTCACCAAGCCCCATGCTATTAACAGCTATCTTACTTAAAAACCAACCAATTAACTGACCAAGTATTTTCCAATTAAAACACCTCCATAAACCTTCCTGTTACTGACAAACATTAGTTCAAAACTCTGGCCCTGAAAACCTTTCTGAAATAATGAATGAAAAAAAGAAAATCAAACACTCAGTGTCCAAAACTTATTCATAAGGCCAATGTCACCTGGATCCAGCCCACCAATTCGCAGCCATTCCCAGTCTCACACTGGAAGTTCATTCACCCTAAAATTCCATTTCCTTGATTCATCGACATCTCTCTTGCCGCTCCTGCCTTGGCACAAGCTCTTCCTTTCTGGAAGTCGTCCTTCCACAACATTTTAAACAACAAATCTTTCTTCCTTCAGTATGAAGTTTGGGTGTCCTACCTTGTAAAGTCTTCCCCAACTCCCCCAGAGTAAACTGCTGCAGCCTCTGTACCCCAGACTGAGTCATGGCATGAGCTATGAGGCACGCGGCTCACCTGTTTCCATCTCTGTGAGTTTTTCAACGTTAAAGTCTATGCCTTTCTTGACTCAGTGTCCCTAGCAACAAATGTTGTTTTCCTTTTTCTTTTTTTATTGTTTGGGATTCATTGAGGGTGCAAAGAATTAGGTTACAATGATTGCATTTGTTAGATAAAGTCTACAAATGTTGTTTTTTACTTTTTCGAAAATCTTTTCCAAAAGTTTTTTCCAAAAATAAAAAACAGTGAGAAAGTAGCATTTTTTCCTACTCATTTTTTAATTTCAGAATCTTCCAGGGTACAAATGTTTTGGCTACATGGGTTGCCTTTGTGCAGTGTGAGTCAAAGTTATACGTGTAGCCATCACCGAGACAGTGCCTAGCATCAAACACTGTACTTGGCATATGGTAAGTACAGCCTCTGTATCCCACTCTAAGTTTTGGCATGTACCACGAGGCATGGCAACTTAACCTGTCTCCATTTCTGTGAGTTTTTCAAGGGTAAAGACTATGTCTTCTCTGACTCAGTGTCTTTAGTAACAAACATTGTACCTGACAGATGGTAGTTGTTTGCAGAATGAACAGATGAATGAGACAACCAATAAAGAAACAGCTTGGGAACAGCTACTAGGCAGCATGCCTTGTTCCAAAGTTACCATTTAATCAGTCTTTCTCATTTTCTCCAGAATCTGATCCTGGAACTCACCTCCCTACTTTAATATGGATCAGACAATTCACAGTAGTAAAATTATAAAATAATTCATAGTAGTCCAATTTAGCTGTTTCTTTAAAGGGCTTGAAAGTCTTATCTTCTGAGATGTTCTAGCAACATAATTAACTTTCATAAAAATTACTCAATAAAATCAACGTTTATTGAAGTTACCATGCATGCCACAAGCACTCTGGCAGGCATTTGCACATGTAATTTCCCTTGATAATCATAGTCCAGTGACATTACTATGTACATATGCATTTATCAGTTTGCAAAGCTTCTCAAGGACAGGAGTTTAGACTTACTATAAAACTCATAAAACTCACAGTGCCTAGACTAGTCGACTGTTGCTTATGGTAATATTAATTTAATTAAAAGCATCAAACACCTACTAGGTGACAGACATTAAACAAAGGGTATATGAATAGGCTGCTGAGAGGCAGTTGTGATGTATCACCGGGAGCACTGAACTTAGGTTCAGAGGATATGGGTTTGAGATTGAATTCTGCTTCTTACAAGTTAAAACACATCAACGTTTCTTTGAGCTTAGCTACTTTATCTGTTGGATGAGGGGACTGGACCCAAAGATCTCAAAGGCAACTTCCAATTCTAATGTTATACAATCCTATGAGCCTGTTTGCTACTCAGTAGAAAAACATCTACCTCCAGTAGACTTTTATTGAAACAGAGAACAGAAAAACACCACTATGGGGCAGACAAATCCCAGTAATTCTGTTGCCTCCCTTTATATTTAAACTCTTGAACATTTACCTGTTCTTCTAACTGGATGTTCTTTTCTAAAACCAAAAGCATGTGGTCCCGCAAGGCAGAATGCTCGTGGTCCTGCAGGCTCCCCCGCTTAGCCTTTGATAGGAAGAGAAAAAATAAGTCAGTTGTTGAGAAGCACAGAAAATGAGAAGTGGTAGGATATTCTGCTAAAGCAGAGTCTTCGCAACTTTGCTTAATTTAATAGTTTACACATTACCTGTTTCTAGGCAGGTTACAGGAAAAATGATTCCACCGGGGCCCCTTTCCAGCACTAGGGTTCTATAGTATCTGTGAGATAATCTTAAACTTACAGAGAAAGAGAATCAGGCCATTGTCAAAATTCTGAGCACTGATTTCCTCCCTTGCCCTGGGAGTATATGACTGTGGGTTAAGTGCAGGTAGTATCCTCTCTTAACTATTCCCATGTAAACCTACCTCTCTGGCAGGGTTATCTCCGATCAGTTTTAAGCCAAGGCCAGTTCTCCGTCCTATCCTGCACATTTCTGTGCTGCCTCTCATCACTGCCCTGCTGCCATGAGCAGAAGGTACGCAGCATGATTTTAATTTCAGCCCATATGAATCCGTTGCCCTCGAAGTCATAGAATACGTTTGCAAGAAGAAATGGTTGCATTTCTCATAATCATTAAAACATTTATTTGTAAATTGTCTACATTACTGGTAAAAGCAAATGATAAGTGTTCCAGGTGACCCATGCAGTTTAAGCCAACATTTATCAGCAGTTTCCTTTCTGGTCAGGGTTGGCCCCTTTGGTAACAGTTTGTCCCATGTAAGTTTCCAGCGAATACCTCCCCGAGCCATCCCAAGGGTACCAAGGTAGATTCTGGAGGTTTGGGCCTGACTATAAAGATCCTTTGCAGAGCTGGAAAGCAGCCTGCATCTCCTACACTAGAAAGGTAAACCCTATCCATTTTGCAGCCAAGACAAACACAAGAAAAAGTTATGCACTCTTCACTGTTCCCTTTTTTAAAGGCTTCTCATTATACATACTTTTTAAATAGTTTTTTTTAAATAAAAGAAATATATGTTTAAGTTCAACAATATAACAAGATGTAGAATGAAAAGTAAAAAGCTCCTTCTCCTCATCTCCGCACACAATTCCCTAGTCTTACAGTAACACAAGTTAGAACATAACTAAATTTAACGTTTTTACATATGCCGGATTCTTTTTATAGGATGTGTAGAATTCCAAAATATGATTATACACTGTATTATTACATAGTTGGTATCTTAATGACGGTCTTATAGGTTGTGTTTAGTTTGGGTTTTTTGGGGGGGGTGGTTTGCAATACAAACAATACTATAATAAACATCTGTGTGTGCTTATATATGTATGTAAGCATTGTATACTTATGAAAGCACAGCTATGACAAATGCTAACAGCAGAATTGCAGGGTCAGTGTGTGGGTTCATTTTTTATTTTCATAAGGACAACCAAACTTCTCTCAAGAAGTAGAATATCATAGATATTTTAATATTTGTCAATCTGATAGTGAAATTACATTTCTTATTATAATTTACCTTTATTTAGGAGTGAAATTGAGCATCTTTTTATATATTAGAAAAATGAATTTTTTTCTGTAACTGCCCGCATACTGTATTGCTTTGCCTATTTTTCTATTAAATTAAGTTATTCATAAGGAAAAATTCTTCCTATGTTAAGGAAAACGGCCCCTTTCGCGTCTGATCATATGTTGCAAATTTAGCCCTCCAGTTTGCCATTTGACTTTATTGATATGTTTTTAAAAATCACACAGAAGTTTTTAATATTCATGATTAAACTATGTGGCTTTTGGTTTTGCATTAGTCATTTAAGAAAGGGCTTCTCTATTTTAAGAATGAAAAAATTCATTCATTGTTTCTTCTAGGATTTTTATGATTTTTTAAAATAAACTTTTTATTCATTTTGGAGTAACTTTAGATTTACAGAAAATATAGAATCATAATACAAGCCAGAATATATTTTAATGCCTAAAACTTTGATTTATCTGAAATCTGTTAAAAAACTAAGATCAAACTTCATTTTTATTTTATATAATTCATTGAATAATTATCTTTTTAATATTTTAAAGGCAACAAAATATATTTTAAAACATGATTTAAGGCAATTTGTTTCAAAATACTTGATGATACACAAAGGTACCATAAAACAGAATTTGTTGTTGTGAGAGGAGTGATTCCAGAAGGTTCCAAAACCAGGTGGAGGCAATGGAGTCAGAATTCGAAGTAAAATATTGTGACAGTTAATTATAGGTATCAATCTGGCTAGGTTATGGTATCCAGCTGTTTGGTCAAAACTAGTCTAGATGTTGCTGATAAGGTATAGATGAGATTAATAATCAGTAGACTTTGAGTAAAAGCAGATTACCGTCCATAATCTGAGTGGGCCTCATCCATGCAGTTGAAGAACTTAAGAGAACTTAAGAAACTAAGGTTTTGTAAGGAAGAAACACTTCTTTAGACTGTCACATAGAAATGCCAGTCTGAGTTTCCAGATGTTGGCCTACCCCACAGATTTTGGACTTGCTAGCCCTCAAAATTACATGAGCCAATTCATTAAAATAAGTTAATCAATGTCTCTCTCTCTCATATATATAATATATATCCTATCTCCTATATGTATTATATATATATCTCCTACAGGTTCTTTTTCTCTGCAGAACCCTAATACAATTACCAACTTAAAATTCTTGAAATTATATAGTTTTCTGCATCCTGAATGAAATCAAAGAGTACAATGATTTGCCTAGTGAATTATACAACAGAAACAGAAAGGAGAAAGGCATTCCATACCTTTATAGTACAGCCATAGTGCTGAAAAGGACAGTCTTGTTCGGCTTCAGGACATACAGCAAGGTGTTCGTCCACCTACGAAACGGACAGCCTCAAGCTACAGAAGTTCATCCCTGATTCTCCAAACTGCCCGGCATAACTGCAGCAAGCAGGGAGCCAAGGGTGGCTTGGGAAGAAGGGAGGGACCAGGTGAAGGAGAAATGCCGGGTGAGGAAGACCTATGATGAAAACTTGGAAGAGTTTGCAGAGAAAGGGGAATGGAAGACAGAGACACAGTTATCATGCGTATAATTTAAGCCTTGAGCTATTGCCAATGGGATTTTACTAAATATACACCACAACGATTACTAAAACTTTATCGGACATAAAATCTGCACAGAGCATTATTTGCAGTTACCTCAGTTCTTGGAATAATCTGCAAACACTTGTTGGGACAAGATACTGGGTACTCAGGGCACAAGTTTTCTTCGTGATTCTGAAACAGAGAAAGTAAAATAGAACAAAGCCAAGCGTTGTCTCTTATGTGTTCATAGTTACGACACATAGGTCTCTGGGGATATACGTCTTGTAGGGGTGTCCACCTGTGGACTTTGGGCTGCATGTGGATTACCTCAGGATTGTTTTGCTTATCCGTAGTGTCAGATATTACTAAGGTTATGCACGGACCTCTTTTCCTCATCAGCTTTCATTAGTGTTTGTGTACTTAATGTGGGGCCCCAAACAACTTTTTTTCTTCCAATGTGTGACAGAGAAGAAAAAAGGTTGGACACCCTTGCAAGGAAGTTATAGCCTCGTTCTAAAAAGGATTAAAGATGTCTACCTTCCGTGTATAAACAAAATGATTCCAAAAGAAGATCAGAAAGCACAGGACTCAAAGAAGGTGGAGTAGGGAGCTACCAGCACGGCTCCTCTGGCACATGAAAAAGGTGCCATGCTCGGCTGTTACACCTTCATCCCGTCTCTCCAGGAGGATTACATAATCAGATGAGCGACTTTATCATGGCCTCCCTGCGACCCTGCGACCCTGTGACCCTGCGACCCTGCACCCAGCATCGCTCCTCACACACACACACAGTAGGCACTCAAATCATATTTTTGCCAATGATAAATAGAGTCCTGCCCAATAAAAGGTTTTAAGGTTTTCTCAGAACCTCTCTCCGATAAACTAATTCTTTAGACGTAGTTCTGTACAAAAATAAACACAGAAAGCTGCTTCTGGTATCCCACTGTGACCGCTCAGGCAGAATTTAGCCTCGTGAAGATGATTGGGGTGTGTGTGTATTTTACCTGTAGATCAATGACTACCACATCCTTTTTACAATAAAGGCATTTTTCCTCTCGAAACTGACAGTATGCACTCAAATGCTCTTTCAGATCTTTCCGCAGGACTCGTTCCCAACAGTTCTCATTAGAACACTGCACAGCTTGATGTAAGCACTGCTGAAGATGGTCCTGCAACAGACCACACACCAGGCTGGTGAGACACGCTGACCACTGACCGGACAGCAGGAGGGGGGCCAGACGTCTGAAAGGGAGGCAGGGGGCAGCCGGGCAGAAAGGCTCACACAGGGTGGGAGGGGAGGCCACCCACTGCCTCTGCTGAGGAGACAGGGTAGGGAGGGCTGCTTAGACTGGAGGCTGTAAAAGCAGCCTTGTTTGGAAGGAATTAGGAGGCTGGGGGATGATGGGGAAAGAGAGAAGTATGCCACAGTTGTTTCATGATCTAGTAACATACTCTTTTTTTGTTTTTTTTTGAGACAAAGTCTCACTACGTTGCCCTCAGTAGAGTGCCGTGGCATCACAGCTCACAGCAACCTCAAACTCCTGGGTTTAAGTGATTCCCTTGCCTCAGCCTCCCAAGTAGCTGGGACTACAGACGTCCACCACAACACTCAGCTATTTTGTTGTTTAGCAAACCTGGGCCAGGTCCAAACCCGCCAGCCCCGGTGTATGTGGCAGGCACCCTAACCACTGAGCTACGGGCACCAAGCTCTTACTATGAGGACAGTTCATGAATATTTTCCTTAGTTTACCAGTTCTTCAAGGACACTCTCCATCTCTATTCCCTGCACCAAGAACTAGTCTGCACACGGCAGATGGTAAAAAACAGGACATGGGGGGAAAGAAGGAAGGAGAGAAGGTCATGGTCTAATTCAATGAAGGAAGGTAAAGGATTAAGAGGAAGAAAAGGAAGGGAAAGGAAAATATTCCAGAAATGGTGAAGAAAAAGAAATAGAGGAAATACAGGCTCACAAACCCAAGAGAAGCTGAGAATGGATCAGATGTGTAAAAAAAAAAAAAAAATCAGGAAATATTCTTTTTTGTTTTGTTTTTTTGAGACAGAGTTACACTTTGTCATCCTCAGTAGAGTGCTGTGACATCACAGCTCACAGCAATCTCAAACTTTTGGACTCAAGCAATCCTCTTGCCTCAGTTTCCCAAGTAGCTGACACTAAAGGTGCCGGCCACATCACCTGGCTATTTTTAGAGAAGTGGTCTCACTCTGGCTCAGGCTGGTCCCAAACCCAGGAGCTCAGGTGATCCACCCGCTCGGCCTCCCAGAGTGCTGGGATGACAGGCATGAGCCACCACACCTGGGCTAAATCAGGAACTATTCTTAACCAGAATATCAGAGAACAATGACATGGGCAGTGTTCAGTCAAGGGTTCTTCACATTCTAGATTTTGCAAAAGCAGGCATATCTGAAAGAAAACCCTCTGGATCACTGCAAGTTACTGTGATGCTGACAAGTCACCAGAATCTCAGTGAAATGTGTCCCTACAAGAGCCTTCAAAACAGGGGTGGCAAGCTAAGGCTAGCAGGCCAAATCTGGCCTGTTAGTTGTTTTTATAAATAAAATTTGATCAGAGAACAGACATGTCTATTCCTTCATATATTGTCTATAGCTGCTTTCCCTCTACAATGAGAGAGCTGAGAGACGGTGGCGGAGACTAAATAGCCTGTAAAACCTAACATATTACTACCTTGTTGTTTTTTTTTAACTGTCTTGCTCTTAACAGAAAGAGTTTGCTGACCCTTTCTCTGAAGGGAAAGAGACCAAACAATCTTTTGACAGCAAGATAGATAAATATTATAGCTATTCTTCTCCTCCAATAGTAAGAGACAAATGGTAATGACAGCTGAAATCCACATCTTCTCCAAGATTCATTGATATTACTCTTTAACTCTCACCGAACAGTCAATATTTATCAAAACTATGCTCCCTAAAGTATCACAAGAATGGAATAACACGTATCCAATGTACTCAATATTAACATGAAGCCAGTAGACGATATAACACACAACCACATAAGAGAAAAACTCAATACAATTCAAGTGGGGGGCGGAACGAGGGAGGGAAGGAAGGGGAGGAGAGAAGGGATTGACGTGCTCCCACTTAATGGGCAGAATGTGGGGGGATACGACCCCGCTTGGGTGCAGGACACAACTACAAGAGGACTATACCTAATAAATGCAAACAGAGTCACCTGGTTGTCTGTATCCTCACATTAACCCGAAATTAAAAAGAAAACAACAACTGTGTTCTGTGTAATATCCTACACCGTGTCTTAGAGGTAGGGGAACAAGGGTGAGAGCAGATAGAACAGAAAACAGATAGGAGGAAGTCCATCCTGTTCTCCAGAAGCCTACGATCTGGTCACTAAAGCTGTTTTATGGTCCACTGGAATCTCCTTGCCTTTTGGGGAAAAAAAACCTTGCTCTAGGGCCTGCTTATTCAAAACAGGTGGCCAAGGACACAACCAAAAAGTTCTGTGAACATCCAAAGAAATCCCTGGGTTAACAGGGAAATCATTTACACATTGATCACCTCAATGCCTAAGGGAGGTAGGTACGTGAGAAAAGGATGAATCACCTGAAATACATGGTTCAAAATGCATGGGTATGAAGGGGAAATTTCAGCAGCCCCCAAGCAATTCCCTGGAAGTTAGAGATGCCTGAGTTTTATTCATTCCTAGTGTGATCAAAACTGATTTGGGCCTGCCAGGCAGAATCACATTTCTAGCTTCCCATTTTAACAATTCTCACCAGCTAAATGGAAGAGAACTTCATTTAAAGGCACTCAATCCTTCATCTATGCTTCCCTGCACCTTGCCTATTTGTATCTCCTATCTAATGCTTCCCCTTTAAGTGAGTGATCTGCCTTAGCACATAAACCCTGCCAGGCCAGGACCCACAGCTGCCAGGAAACACCTGCCACAGCACCAGGTGAAAGAGCAGATAAAGCATGTCCTCCAACTCACTCCATACAAAATGACCCTCTTCACTGCCACCTCAGCCCGTGGTGGGCCGCAGCACAGTAACTAAGTCATTGCTAAACTGGGTATCCCCTGAGGACAACTCAGGGAATCCTTGAACCACAGTTAGCTCCTACATAAAGGGGTTTAATATGCGTCACTAGAAAAACGACAAATGCAAATATTGTTCATGAGTCATACCAACCTGGTATCGTCCCAGAATAATCTTGGCATTACATCCAGGAGCATTTTTGCAATATACGTATAAATTGAGGACTTCCCTTTTGCAGCAATTGTCTTTAAACACCTAAAAGATAAACATAATAGGGCTCATACACTCCAAAGCTTTACAGCAATGTGAATTAGGTTATTATTTTGGTCTTCAAGTATACCTCAAAAGTTGGGTGGAAACTTCCAGGCAGTGGTTAGAATGGAAATATCACGCTCACCACCATGCTAAGAAGAAAAAGGCTATCTCAGATACCAACTTCTAACAAGCCACCATACGTTCAAGCTGGATAACCCAATGTCCTATGCCACAGGCCACAGCTAGGAAAATCTCATGGTGAATTTCACACCACATTCTCAAAGGCGAGGAGGTGGGGTATGGCCCAAAATGATGCTTTCAGCTTCCGATCCAGGGTAAATGTTTGTATTACCCATCAGATAGCATCACTGAAGCTGTGCTGGCGTGCTGGAGTACCACAAACCCAGAGGGTGGGAAACTTTTTCCATAAAAGGCCAGAAAGTAAATACTTTCAGTTTTGCTAGTCTCTTTACAACCATTTCTGTTGCCACATTTCAACTTTACCATATATAATACTTAAATGAATGTGTTTTGATAAAATATTACTTATTGGGGGGAGAAGAAAACATTATTTATAGACATTGAAATTTGATTTTCACATAATTTTCACATGTTACAAAACATTGTTTAAATTTTATTTTGAAATAGTGTAAAACTTACAATAAGTTGCAAAAATATAAGAATTTCTGTGTATCCTTTCGATTGTTTTCAGCTATTTAAAATGTAAAAACTGGCTTGGTGCCTGTGGCTCAAGCGGCTAAGGCACCAGCCACATACACTTGAGCTGACAAGTTCGAATCCAGCCTGGGCCTGCCAAACAACAATGATGGCTGCAACCAAAGAATAGCCGGGCGTTGTGGCGGGCGCCTGTAGTCCCAGCTACTTGGGAGGAGGAGGCAGGAGAATCGCTTGAGCCCAGGAGTTGGAGGTTGCTATGAGCTGTGATGCCACAGCACTCTACCCAGGGCAACAGCTTGAGGCTCTGTCTCAAAAAAAAATAATAATAAATAAATAAATAAAATAAAATGTAAAAACCATTTCCATTACATTTACTTAGCTCACAAGTCACACAAACAAAGATGGGAGGCTGGATTGGTCCTAAGATGTAGTATGACAACCCTTGGATAGTGGGTCATACAGACACCAAGTGTAGCATAGCCTTCTGCTAGACATTTACAAAACACATCATAAGAAGTGCAGAAAAGGGTGGCACCTGTGGCTCAATGGGTAGGGCACCGGCCCCATATGCTGGAGGTGGTGGGTTCAAACCCAGCCCTGGCCAAAAACCGCATAAAATAAATAAATATATATATAAAATAAAATGTTCTTACTAGATTTAAAAAAAAAAAGAAGTGCAGAAAAGAAACATGTACATCAGAATCGGTGCTCAGGGAAAGCTTCCTGGAGGAGGTGATTACTTGAATGTCCTATAAGAGAAGTTTCAAGGGAGAAAGTCTTCATGAAAATGAAACAGATAACAATTTCTTAGCTACAACACCAAAAGAACAAGCAACCAAACAAAGGAAAAACAAATAAATGAATTAGAGTTCAATAAAATGAAAAACTTCCATGCTTCAAGGGACATCATCAAGACCATGAGAAGATAACCCACAGGATGGGGAGAAATATCTACAAATAATATAGGTAAGAGACTTGTAACCAGAACGCATAAAGACTCTTACAATTCAACAATAAAAAATAAATAACTCAATTTTTTAAAACAAGCAGTGGAACTGAATAGGAATTTCTACAAAGATAATATATAAATAGCCAATAAGCATGTGAAAAGACATTCAACTTCATTCAGGGAAATGCAAATCAAATGCAAATCTAAACCATAATGAAATATTCCTTTATACCCACCTGGAAGGCCATGATCAAAAAGACTGAGAATAATAATCTTTGATGAGGATTTGGAGAAAGTAGAACCCTCATACATTGCGGGCAGGAATATGAAATGGTATATCTGCTTTGGAAAACAATCTGGCAGATCTTAGAATATTAAGCAGAGCTACCATATAACCCAGTAATTGTACTCCTAGGTACAAACTCAAGAAAAATCAAAACATAGGTCCACATAAAAACTTGTACATGAATATTCATAGCAGCATTATTCATAATAGCCCAAAAGTGGAAACAAATGTTCACTAACTGATGAATAAACAAAATGTGGCATATCCATACAATGGGATGGAACTCAGCAGTAACAAGGAATGTATAGAAAAGGTTCATTCTACAACAGGGATGAACCTTGAAAACATTACATTGAGTTAAAGAAGCAAGCCACAAAAAGCCATATATTAAATGATTCTATTTATATGAAATATCCAGAAGGCATATCCATAGAAGTAGAAACTAGATTAGTAGTTTTCAAGGGCCAGGGAAAGGAGCAAAAGGAAGTGACAGCCAAATGGGTGTGGCTCTTCTTGGGGTGATAACAATATTCTAAAACTAGACAGTGGTGAAGAATGTGCAACGCTGTGAATATACTAAAACGCACTAAATTGCACACTGTAAAAGGTAAATTCTATGGTAGGTGAAATAGATCTCAATAAAGCTATTGTTACACATCATCACAATAGTAAAAGAAAATTTTAGGGATTAAACAGATGAGAAAGTGAATTCTAGGAAAAATACCATGTTCCATTTCTGTTCCAGCACCAAAATGTGACTGGAGCTATTTGGAAGATAGGGGTGAGGAAGAAGCAGGAGAGATCTGAGGGTGGTGTCAGGAGTGTGGTCAGCAAAGACTCAAACAGGGGTAGGAACAGCAGTAGGCTCTGACCTGACCCACAACAGAAGAATATGGATTCCAAGGAAGGTCCCCTTGACCACTCTCCTGCTCCAACCCCCTTTCCAATTCAGCCAAGACACTGGCTGCTTCTCCATCACCCAGACAGCTGTTAAACCAAAGCAGTAACTTTCTTACCTCCTGGGATTTGATGACCTCCTTATCTACAGGGCAGATTGGTACTGCATTTAATTCTCTGGAGAGAAAAATCAGAATGGAGCCCAAGTTAGGTATTTACTCCACAGCTCTTCCAAGAACAGCCCCGGCCCTGCAGTCCTGGGCAGGCTGGTTCCTATCTTTGCACATGCTGCTCCCTCTACCCAGAAGGTGTCTCCTGTACCTGTCTTTCAGAGCCTCCCCAGTTTTTCATTCTGCCTGAAAAACTACAATTCATCCTGCAGGATGTAAATACTGACCTCCTGGACAGAATTAAGTGTCCTTCTCCTCTGTTTATCACACTGGGCTACAACTATGTCCTTCACTAGACTGAGACATTCTAGAGAGCAGACGCCAGGTCCTGGTCCACACTGCAGACCTCTAACTCTCCACCTCCATACACAAGAGCTTAGTTGAGCAAGGTGCCTGGAACACCTTGAATCAATGAGCACATGACATAATAACCCCCTTACCAGCCTTGGGGGTAAAACAGCTGTCTTACTACCCTTAAATAAGCCCCCAAAGTCAGCTTCCCACGGTCTCTCCTGGTTTCCTCCCTCAAAATGGCATGACCCAGATTTTATAGCTACCTAGGAGCAGACAGCATCCATGGCAGTAAGGTCCCTTCTGGATGCGACAGAACCTCTGCCTCAAGGCAAGGAAAGGTTAGGGTGACCACAACACAGATGCCATGAGATACAGACCCTTGCCAGCAGCCTGTTCCGCATGACTGATTATACATCTAGGTCTCTCCCATGGAGACCATGGACAGTCTGAATTTTAATAAAAGTATCTAGGCTTGGCGCCCGTAGCTCAAGTGATTAGGGCACCAGTCACATACAGTGGGACTGGCAGGTTCGAACCCAGTCCTGGCCCACTAAACAACAATGACAACTACAACAAAAAAACAGCTGGGTGTTGTGGCAGGCGCCTGTAGTCCCAGCTGCTTGGGAGGCTGAGGCAAGAGAATCACTTAAGCCCAAGAGTTTGAGGTTGCTGTGAGCAGTGACGCTACAGCACCATACCAAGGGCAACACAGTGAGACTCTGTTAAAAAAAAAAAAAAGATCAGTATCTAGAAATGAGTGGCAAAAATAGGAAGATTACTCTTCAGGCCCTCACAGAGAATCCCTCCTTATATTCGTGATCCTGTGGCCAACCACAGCAGTTCCAAAAACCCTGAGGAGCGTTGCGTGGCCACAGTGGACACTGGGATGCCAGGAGCACTTAGACGCTGCGGCCACAGCCCCAGGCCCTGCCCGCTCACCTCAGGGACAGAATGCAGTGCTGGCAGAAGCGGTGCCCACAGCCTGTCTGGTGGGGGTTGTGGAGCACCGAGTGGCAGAAGGCACATTTGTATCGCTCTTCCAACTGCTCCACAAACCGGTAGTCTGTATTGGGCTCAAAGTCCAAGGAAATGGAGTTGCCAGAATTCTGGCGCATAAAACCACAGGGGACGCCTCTTTGCTCTTCTGAATAAGCCATCCTGAAGGGTGAGAGGAAGAGAAGGAAAATTAAGCGTGCAAACACCAAAACAACTACACCCATCAGATGTCTTAATTATTTGTTTAATTAGTGATCATCATTCACACCGTCATGCTGTTAATGGCTCTGTAACAACAGTGACAACCTTCTGCCACTGGAGGGCTCCTTCCAGCAAAGGTGTGAGGTCCTTGGGGCGCTTGGGTTGGAGGCTGGACCAGATGACTTCTAGCGAAATTCTACCAGACTTCAGCTCTTTGTCCACTTTGTCTTCCTACATGGCTGCATGTGAGAAGGCCTGGCCTTTAGACACACTTGCTCTGGAGATTCCTCCTGACTCCCTGCAGCTGCTGAGATGAACAGGGCCTGGGAGCAGCTGCGTGGCAGGTGAGATGCACGGCCCCCTTCAACACGCAGCTCTGCTCAGGGCCTCTTGTGGTTGCAGCATCTGAGCCTGGGGTGTGGTCTGGGTGAATGGAGCCCAGTAGCAGCAGGCATCTCGCAGCAAACAAAACTTCCTTCCAGAGAAGCCTAGCAGACCAGCGGAATGTTTTTTTAATCCCAGGATTTGAAACCAAAACCCCACCTTTTTCCCTCTGCACATTTCCTGCAAAATGTCAGTATAAGATACAAATGTTCCCTTTTTAACATGGTTGATTCTTGGGATATAATAGAAGTTTTAGTTCTTAAGATGAAGAGGCACAGCACCTGATTTACATGCACAGCCCTAATACCCAAGACCTGCCTTTCTCTCAGAGAACTGGAAGAAGCCATTTCAAACTACCCTCATCTGCCCCGCATTCTCTAGTCCCAGGGGAGGTTGACACTTCATGCCCTGTACCCTCATGTACTGTGCTTCTCTGACAGGCTCTCCTGAGACGAGGCTCATGTCTGTGTCACAAAGCATCTAAATTTGGACTCTCAGAGATGCACCCTAAAGTCAGGCTCATTTAGCCCCCAGAATAAAGTAGTAGGATGTACAAACTCAGTTCAGGCTCCTCTCCACCATATTCTATGCCCTTCCTAGCACGAGGATCTATTCCACTCATCTCTATTCATTTTTCTTTATAACAGCAGTTCTCCAACTTTTTGGTGTCAGGACCCCTTTTTATATTTGCTTTGATTTGAATGTATATATCCCTCCAAATCCATATGTTAGAATCTAAGACCAAATGTGATAGTATGAAGAGGTAGGGCCTTTCAGAGGTAATTAAGTCCCAGGGCTCTGCTCTCACAGATGGGATGAGTACTCTCAAAAAGGGTTGGGGAACTAGTTAAGGTCTTGTGCCCTTCCACCTTTTGCCATGAGAGAAGAAACCATTTGTCCCCTCTAGAGGATGCAGCAACATGGCACCATCTTGGTAACAGACAGCAAGCCTTCATCCAGACACTAAACCTGCTGGCATCTTGACCTTGGACTTCAAGACTCCAAAACTATGAGAAATAAATTCCTGTTGTTTATCAATTATCCAGTCTGAGGTATTTTGTTATAGTGGCATGAACAGACTATAATAAAACTCTCAAAAACTGAGCAGCCAAAGACCCTGAGTAGCCCACACAATATGGAAGGAGCACAAAGCTGGAAGACTGACACTGCTCAACTTTTTTTCTTTTTTTGAGACAGAGTCTCACTTTGTCACCCTCTGTAGAGTGCCATGGTTTCATAGCTCACAACAACCTCAAAGTCTTGGGCTTAAGCTATTCTCTTGCCTCAGCCTCCTAAGTAGCTAGGACTATAGGTGCCCACCACAACACCTGGCTATTTTTAGAGACGAGGTCTCGCCCTGGCTTGGGCTGGTCTTGAACCTGTAAGCTCAGGTGATCCACTCACCTCAGCCTCCCAGAGCACTGGATTACAGGCGTGAGCCACTGTGCCTGGCCTCACACTGCTCAACTTTATTTAATTATTTTTGTTTATAACTTTCAACTTTAAAACGTAGTATAAAGCAACAGTAATCAAGTCAGTATGCTATCGCCAAAGGAATGAACAGATCCATGGAACAGAAGAGACACCCCAGAAATAGACCCACATAAATACAGTCAACTGACTTTTGACAAAGGAGAAAAGGCAGTACAATGAGATAAAGATAATCTTTTTAACAAATGGTGCTAGAACAACTGGACATTCACATGCAAAAAAAAATGAAGCTAGACACAGACCTTATACACTTCATGAAACTTAACTCAAAATGGATCATAGATATAACTGTAAAATGCAAAAAACTATAAAAGTCCTAGAAGATAATATGGGAGAAAATCTAGATCACTTGGGTTTAGCAACAACTTTTTAAACATAACACCAAAAGCACAATTCATGAAAGAAAGAATTGACAAACTGGACTACCATTCAATTTTATATTGAACATAAAACTGCTGTAAAATAAAATCTTTGTTTTCCTAATTGAGGACCCCTAAGAGTTTCTGTTCACATAGGTCATATCTATTGGTCTTCACCGCATTCAAAATTAAAATCAAGGGATTTTTTGTTTGTTTTTCACACTGAGAAAGGAAAGAATTGAGGAAGTTTTAAATATTTTAAAATTTAAAAAAGACCTCATTAGGCCAGATGCAGTGGCACACATATGTAATTTCAGCACTTTAAGAGGCCATGGTAGGGGAGTCACTTGAGGCCAGAAGGTCAAGACCAGCCAAGCAACATAGCAAGACCCTGTCTCTACATAAAATAAAAATAAAAAATAAAATTAGCCACGTATGGTAGCACAAACCTGTAATCTCAGCTACTGGGGAGGTAGCAGCAGGAAGACTGCTCGAGCCCAGGAGTTCAAGGCTGCAGTAAGCTTTGCTCACACAACTGCACCCTAATCCACAAGACAAAGCTTGAGACCCTGTCTCTATGGTTTTTTTAAAAAAGTCTTTATTAATGTAAGACAATAAGCCAATTATGTATTAAGACAAATAATATTTTCCAAAACAAACAAACAAAAAAATCAGTGAGAAGAGAGACACCACTTTACATTTTTACATGTCTCCTTAATATCTTGCTCAATGGAATACAGCAAGATTCTCTTATCTGCTCCTACATTTCAGTCTGCTGCATACCACACAACTTCTGGAAAACACCTCCATGCATTCACGAAGGGAGAGTAAAGATAGCAAATAATGTCTTAGTATGACTATGAAAATAGTTTTGGCCATGCAGATTCCCTGAAAAGGTGGTCAGGGAGCCCCAGGCAGTGGTGTGCTAGTGAATGTTCAACAATCTACCCAATTTAGGGGAAAGCTCCAGTTGGTAGCAACTGCTGTGGTTAAACACTCCCACAGTGGCTAACGTCAAGTTTCCAATTCGAGCAGTCACGGAAGAGAAACACACAATTGGCTGTTACCTGAACTTACCTGAAGTAAGTAAAGGCCCATGAAGGGCGTTCCCAGCAAGAACCACACCAGCACCCCAGGGCCTGCTCTAGTGCGCTGCTCTGTGGGCTGTCTTGCCCACTCTGCATGGGGAGGCCCAGCATGCAGGGACTCTCACAGTCTCCTGCTGCTGCTGAACAGCCAGCAGAGGCCCGGGGACTGCACACCTCTCTTCCTTCCTCTCCACACTCCTCTCCCACTTCTTGGGCCTCATTCAACATGCTTACATCAATCACCAACTGTGTCCGCTCCCTAATCTCTTAGTTTCTTATCCAACATTTGTTTTTATGAAATTGTGTTCTGATCTTATTGCACATTTTTAAAAATACGGTTAATGTTCAGCTATAAAATATGGTCTTCAGTTGTTTCAGGGGGGTGTTCTGCTACATAAGCAGAGCTGTGATGCCTCCCAGGGCAGGGTCTGTCCCCTCCCTCTGATGCTTTCTCAGATCTGGACCCACTGTGTTCACTGAGAGCCCAATAACAGAACTATAAAGGCTGATGTTTCTTTACCTAACAAATATATTTCTCTAACTAATTAGATATTTGCACCTGGCTATTCTACCATTCCCAGGCGGCTATTTAGTGGCAATAAGCACTCCATTTTATTAAAATCTTTCTCCCTTTCTGTATAATAGCTTATGTAAAAGGAACAGCAAAGGAGTTCAGTTCTTGCAAATCAGAATAACAATCATCAAAACTACTAAAAATAGAGCCTTTCTATTCAGCATCTTTCAGCATCTTATTCCTGCTATGGATGGGAGGTACGGTGTGGTGCTCCTGCTGAAGAACTAACAACTCAAGGCAAAAAAAAACAAACAAAACAAAAAGAGAAAAATCCCATCCCATCCGCTCCCTAAGAACCCTGAGTTTCTTCTAAACGCCATCTTTTTGTCTCACAGATTGAAACATCTTTTCTATGAGAATTTTTTAGGAATTCTAAAGGAAGACTGTGGATGGCACAATTTAAATTCTTTACTTTTATATTTCTTCCGATTCACTTCTGAGGAACACATAATAAATAGACTAACATTCCGAAACAGCACGAATTTAGCCTTTAGTTACAACAAAACGGACACATATCTCACGGAATTCAGTCTCAGCTTTAACAAAGAGCAGGTACTGGCCGGTCGGCCACACCACCTCCACAGCGCCCAACATCTTGTTTGGATTAATCAAAGTCTGGAAAATTTGGAAGTGCTTTTATGTATTATGTTTTATTATAGTTCATAAGATATAAGCCCAGGAACTATATCTCCAGAGCTTTCAAGTTGATTCTTGAGGAGTTACTGATTCCTACCGATCGAATCCTAGAGTGAGAAGGCCGAGAGACCTGGGCCTTCTCTCTGCTCTGCCACTCAGCAGCTAGGGAACCTTGAACAAGACACCCCCACAGGCTGTTCATGTATACACTGCTGCACTGATTCACTGTGTTAGGTCCCAAGAATGCAGATGCTGTGACCTTGGGTCTACCTTCGAG
Source organism: Perodicticus potto (assembly GCA_963574655.1). Taxonomy (NCBI): domain Eukaryota; kingdom Metazoa; phylum Chordata; class Mammalia; order Primates; family Lorisidae; genus Perodicticus; species Perodicticus potto. The sequence goes on from CAUYRH010051778.1 coordinate 45,853, forward strand.
GCCCTCTAAGGGCGGGAGAAATCAGACAGAAACAAAACGTTACATTATCTTGATGACAAGAAACACAAAAAGAGATTTAGACAGAAACTGTTGTAGTCCAGGTAAGGGGTAGCTAACATTTTCTGGGGTGTCTGTGCTGATATCACAGAGAAGAAATTATCTCTGGTCTGGAAGAAAGAGGCAGCATTTTCTAGATAAAGGAGAAAAAAAGAATTTCCCGGAGGGTGCCATAGAAGTTCTGGTATGGTTAATACTGAACTGTAGCAGGCTTGGCAGTAAGGCAACATGCCAGTCATTTGCCTGTGTACTCAGATGCCTTGGCCTGCACCACGAGGCAGGGTGAGAGTTGCCCCCACCAACAGTTTCCCAGGTTCCCTGGGTAGGTTCAGCCAATGACAGGCCCTAGCAGGAGACTGAGGGTGGAAGGACATGGAAGCCAGGGGGCTACTCCCCCAGCCCTTGGTACTGGGCAGCATATCGACAATGACTGGGTCTCCTCCATGGCTCCACCAGATAGCCCCTCTCTCTCTGTGGAAGGGCTGTGACAGGCAAACTGTCCACTTCGGATCTCTGCGCAGGCCTTGCTGGGAGCGTGAGGAGCCCACTCCCTAAGGCCCACATGCAGCTGCATGGGAAGGGTACAAAAATATTATTCTCTAAACCCACCCAAGGCCCAACAAAGGGTCCTGGGCTTAAAGAGGAAAGAACGTAGCTGGTGATAAGAAAAAGTTAAAATGCCCAAACTCGAGATGCTGTGGCCCAAGGAGTCTCTGGAATCCGTGCCCTGGGTGGTCTTCTAAAGAGAACAGCACTGCCAGAGGCTGGGCTGCCAGGATAGGCAGTTTCCTCTCTCAGGGTCACATCTGGCCCTGAATTCTGTGACTCTGCTCTTCCAGGAAGAGCAGTTACTACCAGGAAAATAAAAAAAGGAGGAGGGAGGCTCGGTGTCTGTGGCTCAACCCGCTAAGGCGCCAGCCACGTACACCTGAGCTGGCGGGTTCAAATCCAACCCTGGCCCACCAAACAACAATGACGTTTGCAACCAAAAAAATGGCTGGGCGTTGTGGTGGGTGCCTGTAGTCCCAGCTACTTGGGAGGCGGAGGCAGGAGACTCGCTTGAGCCCAGGAATTGGAGGTTGCTGTGAGCTGTGATGCCACGGCACTCTACCCAGGGAGACAGCCTGAGGCTCTGTCTCAAAAAAAAAAAAAAAAAAAAAGGAGGAGGGAGAAAACACTTTATCTATCATGTTATCCTCCTAGCACAAGAGAGAACTGAAACAGTCTTAAAGATGCTCTAAAGCTCTGTCTGCAACAGCCCAGAGAAATCAGAAGAAACCCCTCTAGAGAACTGCTAGGCCTCTGCTCCAACCCTTAACCTTCTCTTCCTCCCCACTGTTGGGCAGATTATCCCCACAGTTTACAACCATTACCCCCCCCCAAAAAAAAACCCCTCAGGCAACCCCTGGGAAAGAATGGCAGAGTAGACAAAGAGGAAAAGGTTTGGGGGAAAAGCAGAACTAGTGAGGCCATTTTCGCTCAGGCCTAACGTGGTAGGAAAATCAGGCAGAGACCAGGTGGCACCACCACAGCCAGACAAAATGTGACAACAGCATACAGCCCACTGTCCTGGCCCCAGAATGACAGGCTTTGGTGACTCAGTGGCAAAAATGGGGTACACTTTCTTTTTCTTATGATTTCACAGAAGAAGGCTTTCTTGGGAACACAACAAAGGATGATGTGGTATGATTTTAATTCCTTTAAAGAGAAGTGTGACTTCTCTCCAAGTTGTCACGAAACCTTGGGTTCCCCATTTTCCTAGCAGTGCAGCAAGCACTGTTGGTGAACAGAAGGGGCTACAAACTCTGAGGGCATCCCTGCCCCCGGCATGCCCACACGAGCCTGAGCCTGCTGCCACCTAAGTCAGTCTCCCTTACAGAGAAGCCTTCAGTGGAACTCTCTCTCCCTCAGCACCATCCAGGGGCCACCGGACTCCAGGTGATGCTTTTAAGGTATCCAGGAGATCTTTTAGATTTACCCTCAGAACTTAGACCAAGAGGAAAGAATAGTAAAGAAAACACTACTGATCTTCCCACACAGAAGCATTCTCTGTTAGGAAACCTTGTTCTACTCCGGCCCTCAGCCCCCACACTCGGCTTCAGCTCTGTCACAGGCCCCGCTGCTATCTCAGGACCACTGGGCAAGCTCCTCAAGAGAAGGGCCATCCCCACTGGTGTCAGGGTCCTTTGGGCTGGCCCCATGCCTGGCCCAGAGTACTCAATCACCTTACAGTAAATAAGAATGGAAACGAGGGTTAATGTGAGGCCACAGTGGAAAAAGGCCACGAAGACAATCTAGGACAGCTCTGATTGAGCTAGAGGGCAATGGGATGATATGAAAAAGTATAAATGGAATGGAAGGGCCTGAGTCAGACATGGGTTAGGATTACACTTACTAAAGCTATGTGTAAACACAGAGCCAGCTAATTTACATGCTCTTTTCAATCCTGACAATAACCTACAACATATATATTGTCATCGCTCCCCATTTTTTGAATGAAGAGATGCAAGATTGGAGAGGTCCTACCTCCAGGAAGTGGTGGAAGTCCTCAGGGGATGAGACATTGAGGTTCCTCCCTGACTCTCTGTGGTCCATCAACAGGCAGTGGTTACCACCATGGACTCTGCAGTAGACCTGCCAGGGTTCAAGTCCTGGCTCCAACCCTTCATAGACATGTGACCTCAGGCAAATTACTTAGTCTCTATGCTGCTTAGTTTCTTTACCCATAAAATGGTGAGAATAATAGTAGCTACCTCATAGAATCTCTGAAGATTAAATCAGTTCATAGTATACATCAAGGGTTGGCTGGCCTGCCACTTGTTTTTATAAATAAAGCTTTATTGGAACACACCATGTCCTCTGCTTACATATTGTCTGATTATTTATGCACTACCACAGCAAAGTTAAGTGGTTGCCACACAAGCCATATGGCCAGCAAGCCTAAAATATGGTGTTACCATCTGGTTCTTTACAGAAAAAGTTTGCTGACCCTCCTATACATGAAGAGCTTATAATGGTGGTAGACAGGAAGTGCTACAAAAGCCATTATTATCAATAAGCATTTGACCCCAATTCCCTCCATCAACACCCCCACTCTGAGGATAACCTGACTGCCTGACATGCCAGGCACTGCACCAGGCTCTGGACGCAGAGGTGAACAGGACACATGGTCCACTTCTGCCTCCGCGGAAAGGGCAGCCTGGAGGAGGACACAGGAAGTAAATGAAGGGGCAACTATAGACTGGGACAGCTCTTTGAAGAAAATAAGCAGGATACTGAGATAAAGAGAAACAGAAGCAGCTGCTCTAGCCTGGAAGGCCTCAGGGAGAAAGTGGTACCTGAACAGCAGGAACCTGAAGCGTGAGGAGCAGCCAGGGAGGCAAGCTGAGTTCTGGGAAAGGCTCGCCATGTCTGAGAAACAGAAAGGAGGCCTGTGCTGCCTACACATCACGGACGAGAGGAAGGGTGACGGGAGATGAGCAGGAGCCGGGGCACATGGGCCTGGGGGAGCACAGGAAGGAGTTTGGTTTGTTCTCAGGGCAGAGCAGCAGGGAAGTGCGTGCGCATTTTAGGCCGTGTGTGCTTTGCAGTGTGAGATCACTTCAGGTGCTGAACGGACAGCGGAGGGCCCGGGAAGCCATCAGGAGGCTGTGGCACTTGCAGGAGTGGATGCTGCCGTAGCCGGGAGAGGGGCGCAGGTCCAGGCCCAGGCTATGGTGGCAGTGCGGAAATGGAGTGAAGGGGCACTTCAGATATACTTTCACCGTAGAATCAAGAGGATGTAGTGATTGAACGTGAGGCTTGAAGGCCTGGGAACAGTGAAGGCTGACTCTCAGGATTTGGATCTCAGCCCCCAGGCAGAGGTGGTGCTATTCAACAGACAAGAAAAGTGAGGGTGAAGGGAGGGAAGTGCATTGCTGGGGACCACAGGGAGAAAGGCTAATCCCTCTTCTTGAAGACAGCCCTCAGGTGAGAAGACAACTCCCTCAGCCCCTGGAGACTGGCCTAGGCAAAATATCCCATTTCCTTCTTATCCTCTTTTCATGCTTTGTCTCCTCACCCGCCTATTTGCTGTGAATGGACTTTACCTTTCCTGTATCCCTAGTTCCCATCTGGTCCCAGAAATGAATGTGATCAGATGTGGTCTTAGGAACCCACCGCTCCCTATGGTCTTCCAGTGAGGCACAGGCTCACAGCCATGACCTTCTGGATGGCACAGCAACTGCTGACATACCTTCCCTGCACTCACCACGCTGTATGTACTTCCGTGGTTTTTCTAGGTACATACAAAGCGTTTTTTCATTAGACACTCACTGCCCCCACCTGTACTGGAAAGTGCTGTTCCTCTCACCTATGCCCTTAATGATGCCAATTGATTTCCTTCTACCCAGAGCTGCCTTTCTGTTGTAATTTTTCTCATTTCCCTATTTTATCTTCCAAACATATTTGCCTCCTCACTTTATGCATTAGTTTGAATTCATGATTATAATGGACTATCTCCCACTAAACATTTATTCATTCAATCATGTTTTATAAATCTTTTCCTTGCTGAGAAACTACCATAGACAAACACAGATGGGGAAACAAAAATACAGCATGGTGGGTCCAGATTCCCTACCCTCCAGAGCTCTGGTCCACGACCATCCTCAGCCCAGCAACACCCTACCAGCTCCTCTCTCCCCTCTTCCCTGCCACTCCTGGCTCCAGGGCAGTACCCAACGGAAACAGGCCTTCCAGGTTGCACCTGAGACCTAGCAGCATCTCCTTACAGCCTTCCCTACCCTTCTGAGCTCCTCTGTCTTCTCCCTGGAATAAACTGAATCATCTGAGCATTGGGGTGTGTGCATGTGAGGCCCTGCATAGTCTGGAAAAACATACTATGTCTGTTTGATGATCTAAGCTGTCATCATATCATCAGATTTGCTGATTGGTCTCTCCTAAATTGCTGGCCTCTGCCCTTTATGTGACATTTGGTGCTTCCTTCTTGAAACTCCCTGATCCCTTGGCCCTTGGGTTGGTTCTCCTCTCAGTCCTGACCACACCTTAGAAGGCTCCCAATCAGCAGCCCAGTCTTGCTGGGCTCCCTGAGGCTCAGCCAAGCCTCTGCCCATTGTTCTCCACACAGCTCCCACTTCTCGTGCGATAGGCTCCCTCCTCCCCACTAACTGTGTTTCTCAATGGGGGTGGGTCTGCCCATTCATCATGGGGCTGTCATTTCAGACTCACAGTTCTCTCCCCACTACTCCCTTCCTGACCATACTATTTGCTCACATAGACAGGCATAAAGAGCACACATACTCAAAAAGGGAACAAGATTACAGTGGCCCGTCAGGCAGAGGGACATGGGAGCTTGGCTACGCAGCCCACAGACAACAGTATAGATTTAGCTTGGAATTCAAAAGGACTTTCAAGTGAGAACAGCCTTCACCTAGCCTGTCCCCCACGGCCTTAGGGTGCTCTGAGGAAAGGGAAGAAACCTGAGACTGCCCTAGACAGGCTACAGAATAGATATGCCTATGAGTAGTCAGAAACTGTGGCCTGACCTTTTAGGGCCTTTTAGCTACCAAAGGTCAATATCATTCTAGCTGTGCCCCATCTTCCCACAAATGCTCATCCTGACAGCTGCCTTTACGTTAGGTTTCTCTCTCCAAAGCTGACCACAGACGTGGGACATACAGACAACCACCTACTGCCTTGAACGGGGAGCGTCTGTGGCGAGGGCTTGTTTTGTGAGAGGCAGATAAGGCAATCGCCTCCTCACCGGCAGTGAGACCAGCCCTAGCCTGGGTCCATGGAGGAGGCCAACAGGACCAGAGGCATCAGCCCAGCCTCCAGAGGTCCACTACCACAGGTACACCCCAGATGCCCAGCCCCACACGGGCAGGTATGCTAGAGTCTAGTTCAAACAACGCAGCCCCTCAAGACAACACTTGACATCAGGCTGTTGGGACTGATGACTCATCAGCTCTGCAGGGACTTGAGGGATCAGATAGCCAAAGGTGTCACACCTTTTTAAAAACACTGAAACTCATCAAACCAAATTTCACACAGAAACAACCAAAGAGCACATGGAGCTATTCTGATTAAAGCAGGCCTGTTGGATTTGTTCCAATCTCCACTGCTCTGGCAGCAATTCTGGCTAATCCTAGGGGATCCACGACTTGATTTTTCAAGATGATGAGGGTGATGATAATGACAGCTGACATGCACTAGCGCTTTCCAGCTTGTACTGTTTTATTCATTCATTTATTTATTTATTTTTGGTGGCAGAGTCTTGTTCGATCACCATGGGTAGAGTGCTGTGGCGTCATCATAGCTCACTGCAACCTCAAACTGCTGGGCTCGAGCAATTCTTCTGCTCAAGCAATCCTCCTCCCTCCTACTAGCTGGGCCCACAGGCATGCACCGCGACGCCCAGCTAGTTTCTATTTTTAGTAGCAATGGGCTCTCACTCTTACTCAAGCTGGTCCCAAACTCCTGAACTCAAGCAATCCTCCCATCTCAGCCTCCCAGAGTGCTAGGATTACAGCACTCCATGCCGGGCACAGCTTGTACTTTTATTTACAGTATCACGTCTAGTCCCCGCACTAACCCTGTGGTATTATTACTATGGTTACACTCCTGATGAAGTATATGCAACCTCAAGTTGTTAAACAACCTACCCCAAATCACACAGCTGATACCTGGTGGAACAGGTACAGACTTTCTGACTCCAAATCTAGTGTTTTTTTTCTCTATGCCACGGCTGAGAGAAAATGTACAATATCCCAGCCAACACCAAAAGGAAAGTCTTTTTGTTGTTTGTTTTTAAGACATTTGAGTGCTTAACCAAAGGGGAAGTCTTGATGAGAGGCAGTGCAACCAATGGTTAGAGACCAGCCTTAGAGTCAGCACACTGAGGGTCAATCCCTACTGCCTTTTACTGACCTATGTCACCTTTTCCTCATCTAGAAGATGGGACAATAATAGCACCTCCCAGGCCAGGCACAGTGTGGGTCATGCCTATAATCTCATCACTCTGGGAGGCTGAGGCAGGTGGATCACCTAGGCTCAGGAGCTCCAGACCAGCCTGGGCTAGAGTGAGATCCCTCCTCTAAAAATAGCCTGGTATTGTGGCAGGTGCCTGTAGTCCCAGCTACTTGAGAGGCTGAGGCAAGAGAATCGCTTGAGCCCAAGAGTCTGAGGTTGCTGTGAGCTGTGACACCACAGCAATCTACTGGCGGCCACAAAGTGAGACTCTGTCTTGAAAAAAAAAAAAATAATAGTACCTCCCTCAAAGACTTGGAGTTAAGATTATATGTGTTAATCCACATAAATTACTAGCACATAGTACCTGACATGTAAATAAATACTTAATAACCATACAAGTTCAACTTTCCCTCTTAACTAGACCTGCAGAGGCCTGCGCCTTATTCTATTATGGGTGGGGGATATGCTGGGTTATCAGATAGCCCCATCCCCGAGGAGTTTTTGGTCCAGGTGGAGATTATGCCTATGCATAAAACTATAGCAGCAGTTCTCTGAGCAGGTAGGTCCCCAGATCTTCTGCCTAAGAATGCACCCTGGAGCATGATTAAAAATAATAACATTGGCTTGGACACTTTACCCTGGAGCAGTGATTTTCAACCAGTGTACAATGAGAGGATCTAAGTAAGCCATGAAAATTTTTAAAGACTATTAAATTATTTTCGAAAGAAGTTCAAAGCACAGTAAGTATATTCTTTTTTTAACTCTTTTTTAATTTTTGATCAACATAATGTAAGCATGCCATGAAAGTTTAACTACAGGTTCAAGTATGCCATAAGATAAAAACGTAGAAAAACCTCTGTTTGGGGCGTTTCTTTGTTAAGATAGTTTTGCCTGCTCTAATTAATATACTTCAGCATCAGGATCTCTCAACAGCAACTAGAAGTCTGATTTTTCTGAAAGTTTCCAGGCTCTCAAGACTCTATCTCCCACAACAGTATGAGAAGCACTGACTAGGTCGCCTTTATCTCTTGGAGCTCCAGGCTGGTGCTGGAGCTCCTCTCTCTTCTACCTACAGTCACTCCCTTGGGGAGTTCATCTCAGCTCCTGGCCTTACACCCATCTAAGGGTGACAATGCCCTGGTTTCTACTTGCAATCTGGACCCCTGCCCTGGACTCCCAGCTGCTTAGCCTGTAACTCCCCACTGAAGTGGCATCGCAGCCCTAACACACCCAATCCCCACCCCAGCCTGCTCCTCCCAAAGCCTTCCTCCCTCTCAGTGAAACAGCACCACCAAGCCCCTGCTGCCCAGACCAAGAGCTTTGGCATCACCCTTGGCTCCTTCTCAAATGCTATAGGCTCTTCCTTCCAGTCTATCCCCAGCCCACGTTCCTATCACCACATTCGGCATAACCATGGAGCCTAAGCGGACGGCATGTCTCCACTGTCCATAGCATTTGCACAGAGGGTCTCACTCTGCCTTGCTCCTTTATGGACCATTAGCAACCTAGCAGCCAATGGCCCTTTTAAAAACAGAAGCCAATTCTGCACTCCTCTGCTCCAGGGCCCCATCACACCACCCAGTATAAGCCAGTGTCCAAGGAGGTCAAGGCCCAGTGTGATGTGGCCCTCTGTACTCTCTCTTATCCTTGTTTCCTAGTGTTTACCTCTTTGTCCCCTCTCTCTGGCCACGCTGGCCTTGCTTTTTCCTGAACAGCACATCTTTCTGCTTGCTATTCCCTCTACTAGAATACTCTTCACCCTAACATCTAAAGGGCTTGCTTCTTCACTTCAGGTACCCACTCAAATGTCACATTCCAAATAAGGCTGTCACTGACCACCACGCGTGGAAATCCAAGACCCTCTAGGAACCCGCCCAAACTGCATTTATCTCAAAAGCGTTTATTACTGTCTAACATAAACATTTACGTCTTTACTCTCTGTCTCCTACCAAAATATAAGCTCCATGAGAGCAGGGACTGCTCCTTTTGCTTCCTGAGGTCCCAACCCTCAGCACTGTGCACATGATGGGAGCTCAACACATATCTGTCAAGGGACTGAACAGTTGCCTTGGTGGTATTCCACAGAAAGTAGTGCAGCCTCTCTCCCACAGGGCATAAACTTCACCTGTTTGTAAGTCCAGAAATTCTACCAGTCATAGCTAGAGAAGATAAGGCTGGCTAATGACAGCTGACTTGGGGTGGGTGGGACAGTCAGCGTGAGAGAGGAGGGTGCATCAGGCCACACGGGACTGGAAGAGTGAAGTGTGAGCAGTGCTAGGCTGACAAACCAATGTGATAACCTCTGGGTGAGGCACCAAGTGGCTTGGCCTAAGAGCACCAGGTACCTGGGAAAGAGGAGGAAACACTGAGAAGGACGCACAAGGTAGAAAGGCCAGCAGTCCATTTCAATAAACACTTATGGGGCCCTCACTCAGGTGCCAAGCATTGTGCAAGCTGCTGGGGACGTGAACGCCCATCTGCCAGGCCCTTTTCCAGAGGCCTCACAGTGTCAACAGATAGCACAGTAGTAGGCCAGCTTTTCCCTTTCAACTCACTCTTGTTTTCAATGTTTATTTCAAACCTCTCTCTTCACAGACCGTGACCACTCCTCTAGTCTCACCAGGAAACTCCACTGCTACTGCACAGGAAAAAAACAGAAGTCATCAGACCAGAACGACCTCCACTTCCTGCCATCAGATTTGCATATCTCCTTGCAGAGGGCCCCTCATCTGCCCTCTTCCTCGCAGAGTGGTGACAGAAGTGACTTATGAATTAGGCCAGTCTCCCCAGCTGTCGTCCACCTGACTCCTGACTCCTGCCTCCTCAGGGCTCTTCTGATGTCAATTCTCACCCACCTGCACCTGTTCTCTCATCAGCCTCTCTCTCCCTTTCCAGCTGGCTCCTTCCCACCAGCATTCCAATAGCTGCCAGTCTCTCCTAAGATTAAAAAACAAAAGAATGCTCACTCTCAGATTTCCCTGAAATCCGTGCTTTCCTTCCTCCCACAGCCAACCTTCCTGACTCACCCTAACCTCCATCTCCGCTGACCTCTTCCACCCAATGCTCAGTCGCTCCAGCTGCTTACACCTTCACCAACCACTCACAAGGTCACCAGAGACTTCGAGGTCACTAATGCCAATGGTCATCTCCAGCCATCACCTTATCTGACATTTCAACAATCCCCCACCCTTCACACCCAATGCACACACTTTAAAACACCTTCCCCTCAGCTTCCTTGAAACCACACGGAGCTGGTATGGAAGTCCGTGTGTAATGAAGCCAGTTCCCAGACATCTCCTCTATCTAAGCTGCTGCCTACCAGGCACTGCTTTTCAGATGGGAGACTCCAAAGCCAGCTCACTCCAAACTGAACCCACTAGCCCTGTCCTAAGCGGCCCTCTCCAGAGCTCCCTCGCTAGGGAGAGACTCACTGTCCACCTTGCTGCTGTGGCCAGATAGGTAGCATCATTCCTGCAACGCCTTCTCTCCTCCCCCACATCCAATTAGTTACTGAGGGCTCTTGGGTGTACCTCATAAATACATTCAGCCCACTTCGTGCCCAAGGCCAACCCGGATTCAAGCCACCAACCACTCCTGTCTCCTCTCACTGGTACTCCCCCACTTATGCTTACCACTCCAGAGCATTCTTCACACAGCAGCCTGATGGAGCTTTAGAAGCCAAGCTGGTATTGCTCCCCAAACCTTTTCAAAGCCTCCCATTACTCTTAAAGTTCTAAATCCCTAACACACCCTACAGTGGTCCTGCCCACATCTCTAGGTCACCCGGGAGCTCCCTGCATCCCCTCCATCATTCCCCAGCATCTCTGGTCTCCATCCTATTCCTCATATGAACAGAGACCCTTCCCTCCTATGGCCTTCACCTGAAGGCTGGTCTCCCTTTGCTCAAACTCTGGCCTCTGCAGGAAACATCCTCTCCTCCCTCTCGCCCCACCTCCAGCTGAGCTAAACTCATCCAAGCCCAGCTGAGAATGCAGCTAAGACTTGTGTGCCTCCTCTGCCAGGGCAGGTTCCCCCTTTCTTAGGACGTGTCCTTTCATTACCTACAACACTTAACAGGAATGTAATTACTGTTCAATATTAGTCTTCCCCAGCATTCAGAGGGCACCTTCTTTAGAAGGTGCTGACATACAGCAAGCACTCAAATTAACAGCTGCCACTCGGGGGGCCTATAATGTGCCAGGAACCATAGCTAGGAACTTCACCTAGGTTGTTCCACGCAATCCACACAGCAACCCCTATGAGGTACTATTCTATTTCCTATTCAGCTTCCTATTTTACAGTTCGGAAACCTGAAGCTCAGGGGATTACACATGTACAAGGCACCCCAGCTAATAACCACACCACGCTCCCTCACCCCTTACTCTCCACAGCTCACTCATCATGCTGTAGGTGCTCATCCCAGAAGATGAACAGAATGACCAGCTCTATCATCTCCTTTGATTTCAGTCACTCTGGAGGTCTATTAACAAGAATCCTAATTCCCCTTTTCCAAATGAGGAAAATGAGAGTGAGGTGTTCAAAAAGTCAGCCAGCGGCTCGGCGCCTGTGGCTCAGCGGGCTAAGGTGCCAGCCACATATACCTGAGCTGGCAGGTTCGAATCCAGCCCGGGCCCGCCAAACAACAATGACAGCCACAACCAAAAAAAGGCCGGGCGTTGTGGCAGGCGCCTGTGGTCCCAGCTACTTGGGAGGCGGAGGCAGGAGACTTGCTTGAGCCCAGGAATTGGAGGTTGCTGTGAGCTGTGATGCCACAGCACTCCATCCAGGGTGACAGCTTGAGGCTCTGTCTCAAAAAAAAAATAAATAAATAAAGTCCTGAGCTCAAGCGATCCTCTTGTCTTAGCTGCCTGAGTAGCTGGGACTACAGGTGCCTGCCACAATGCGCTGCTAGTTTTCTTTTTTCTGTTTTTAGTAGAGATGGATCTCACTCTTGCTCAGGCTGGTCTGGAACTCCCAAGCTCAAGGGAGTTCCCACTTCAGCCTCCTATGCTAGGATTACAGTTGCCCAGCCTACTGTAAATTTCTTGAGGGTGAGGACTGTGCCTTATTCATTTCTGTATTTCTAGCCCCTAACATTGTACACAGAGTAGAAAGAATTCAGTCAATATTTTTGAATAAATGAGTGAAAGAACAAACAATATATCCCAAGATAAGTGATAGAGCCACGACTGGAATCCAGGTCTTTTGTCTTCAAGTCGAATGTGCTTCCCATGACTGCATATTGCCTGACTAAATCAGGATCCTGATTAGTCACTCACAGGCCTCTTTCACTCTGGAAATTTCTATTAGATACTTTTCATATGAGTATGCGACAGTAATTCTACTTACAGGCCTTTTATTTTATAGAAATACTAACAGAAGGCTCGACACTCAGGGCACAGTGTTTACGGTGCCAGCCACATACACCAAAGTTGGCATATTGGAACCCAGCCCAGGCCAGCTGACCAACAATGACAACTGCAACAACAACAAAAGAAATGGCCGGGCATTGTGGCGGGCGCCTGTAGTCCCAGCTGCTTGGGAGCCTGAGGCAGAAGAGTCACTTGAGCCCAGGTGTCTGAGGTTGCTGTGAGCTGTGATGACATGGCACTCTACCGAGGGCAACAGAGTGGGACTCTGTCTCAAAAAAACAAAAAAACAAAAAACAAAAAAAAAAGAAAGAAATACTAACAGAAGTATATAGGAGGGATGTTTTAACAGGGTATCCACTACTGGTATTTCAGAAAAATATGAAAAATAAGTATCTATCAATGGAGGAAAAATTAAATGGTACATCTGTTCTATAGAATAGCATATAACTTTAAAAAGATTAAGGTAGATATACTTGCATTGATGTACAAGAATGGCTACAAGATTGGATTATGTGGAATAATCAGGTTTCAGAATGTTAGCTGTGCTTTAGTATGTATAATAGTAAAAATGTATTCCATACATATATATAGAGAGAGACAGAGTCTCACTTTTCGCCCTTGGTAGAGTGCCGTGGCATCACAGCTCCCAGCAACCTCCAGCTCTTGGGCTTAGGTAGTTCTCTTGCCTCAGCCTCCCAAGTAGCCGGGACTACAGGCACCCACCACAACACCTGACTGTTTTTTGTTACAGTTTGGCCAGGACAGGATTCAAAACCGCCACCCTTGGTGTATGGGGCTGGCGCCCTGCTCACTGAGCCATGGGCGCTGCCCATGTATTCCATACTTTATTTCAGGCACTCTTCAAAGTGTATTACAAGTATTATCATATTTCACTAAGCCTAAGATAGTGTTATACTGTTTATTGAATGCTTAGTCTGTACTTCAAACCATGCGAAGCATTTTGATTTCATAGATGTAAAAATGTGGTGAAAATGTGTCTCTTTAAATTAAATATGGTATTTTGAGGGTGGGGGAATTGGGAAAATGTTGGTCAAAGGATACAAAATCTCAGTTAGACATGATAAATAAGTTTAAGAGATCTAATGTACAACATAATAACTATAACTAATACATTTTATAATTGAAATTGCCAACAGAGGGCAATGCCTGTGGCTCAGTGACTAGGGCGCTGGCCCCATATACCAAGGGTGGTGAGTTCAAACCCAGCCCCTGCCAAACTGCAACAAAAAACAGCTGGGTGTTGTGGTGGCCGGCTGTGGTCCCAGGTACTCGGGAGGCTGAGGCAAGAGATTTGCCTAAGCCCAGGAGTTGAAGGTTGCTGTGAACTGTGATGCCACAGCACTCTACTGAGGGCAACATAGTGAGACTCTAAAAAAAAAAAGAAAAAAATTGCCAACAGAGTAGATTTTAAGTGTTCTCACCACAAAAAAAGTATGTGAGATGATGCATGTGTTAATTAGCTTAGCAATTTCACAATGTATACATATATCAAGTCATTATTTTGTAAACCACAAATACTTATATATGTACATTTTAACTTGTGAATTAAAAAAAATTTTGGGGCTTGGCGCCTATGGCTCAACTGGCTACGGCGCCAGCCACGTA
>CAUYRH010051780.1:0-52778 GCA_963574655.1 Perodicticus potto
TGGTGAGCTCCTGTAGTCCCAGCTACTTGGGAGGCGGAGGCAAGAGAATCGCCTGGGCCCAAGAGTTGGAGGTTGCTGTGAGCTGTGTGATGCCACGGCACTCTACCAAGGGCAATAAAGTGAGACTCTGTCTCTACAAAAGAAAAAAGATGAACATGACACGGTCTTAGCACCTGATGAGGCCACAGCTCATTCTGTAAGACAGGTCAATATATGCCTGACAATTACTACCTAAGTAGAGGCACACGGCCCTCCAGCTGTGTGGGAGGGAAAGGAAGAAGCTGCTGATTCAGCTGGGACTCCTGCTTTCTGATGAGGGAGCAGCATAGGCAGAGGTGTGAAGGCAAGAAAGAGCAGAGCATGTTGGGAGCATGCAGAGTGGGGTGAGGATGAGGGGCAGCCAGCAGCAGGACTCCCATCCTAGATTCTCTGTGCCTGTCACCGAGGCCTACCCAGTAAGCTGATGGGATAGAAGTCACCAGGGGCAGTCCTGGAGCGGGCCCTGTCTTCCCAACCTGCCTGGCACCACCAGGACAAGCGAAGGGGGGGATTTGGGGATCTCCTTCTTCCACCCTTACTCAGTCTTGTGTCCCCTCTCCACCCTCAGGAAAGAGATCAGGGCTTCCAGCCGGTCCTTTGGCAGAATCCCTGCGAGCTCTCCCGCTGACAGCACACCCTTCTTATCCTCAAAAACTCCCTCATGACTCATGCTGTGGCCTTCCTGGGCTGGGCTGTCTCCTGGTCTCACTGCTCCTGGGCTGACTTCCTGACTGGAAGCCCCACCTCACTTCAGTCGGCCCCACAGCAGCCGGAAGAACCTTTCCCAAAGTGAGTAGAAGGGCAGACGTGAACACCGAAGGTTGGTTCCGGACAAGGTTTGTTGGTGTCTTACCGATCCCCATCCTCTTGCACAGACTTCTGGGAGAAAACTTCCTGCCTAAGAATTTGATATGGCCCAAGTTTCAGGGGCGCGCTGGCCAGGGTAACCACTGACTATGGTGCAGGGCACATTGCCGGCTGCCTGTCCAGTGCCCTTTCTACTTTAGACCCCTCCTAACAGAACCCTGTGTGATTGTGGGGGCCCCATGATACACACATAGCCACAACCTCAGCTCCAGGGGGTCTCTGACCCCACCCCAACTTCAGAGGAGAGCCTGATGGGTCTAATGAAAATTGTATTTCAACCATCATCCCCGTCTCAACTCATTGATTGGGGAAAGGCATGAGATTTTATTTTGGCCAATGAAACCTGGCGATACCTGCTGGAAACTTTTGGGGCGTTTTCCTTACTTAACCCCTTAGAAAGAGACATAGCAAGAAATGGTGCCTTTACCATTTAGATGATTCCAGATAGATTTAATGTCTGAAAATGCTGTAAGTTATAGAAACTCAGTTCTAATTAGCTTGAGCAAACAAGGGGGCATATGAGGTGGATTTCCACATGGGCAGGGGATTCTGTGCAGATTGTGTACCTGTGGGAAAATATTTTCCTTCTAGTAGTATACAGCCTATACTGGCTTTGAGAATTATTGTTTAACTTTGCAAGATCTTGTGTGTGTGTGTGTATGTGTTCCAAATATTACTCTTTGGGAGGTTTGGGAAGGAGTGGGCATTTTAATCTCATTTTGGTGGAGACACATTCAAGAGGACTGTCCTTTGAGTCTCCAACCCCACCTTGTCTTGCTCTGCTGGGTTGTAAGCAACAGTTCCTAACTCATACTCTGGGAAATAAGCTACTGGGGGGTCGTGTAGTGTGAACTAACCCTAACTTTGGGTTGGGTCCATTCCTGTGGATCAGGGTTGAGCTTTTCCTGACTGGTGGAGGTTCACATGGTAAAGGACTAACAGAAGGATCTCTCTCTCTCTCTCTCTTTTTTTTTTTTTGAGACAGAGCCTCAAGCTGTCACCCTGGGTAGAGTGCTGTGGCATCACAGCTCACAGCAACCTCCAATTCCTGGGCTCAAGTGAGTCTCCTGCCTCCGCCTCCCAAGCAGCTGGGACCACAGACACCCGCCACAACGCCCGGCCATTTTTTGGTTGCAGCCGTCATTGTTGTTTGGCGGGCCCAGGTTGGATTCGAACCTGCCAGCTCAGGTGTACGTGGCTGGCGTCTTAGCTGCTTGAGCCATAGGCACCGAGCCACTCTCTCTCTCTTTCTCTCCCTCTTTTTTTTTTTTTTTGCAGTTTTTGGCCAGGGCTGGGTTTGAACCCGCCACCTCTGGCATATGGGGCTGGCACCCTACTCCTTTGGGCCACAGGTGCTGCCCCGGATCTCTCTCTTAGAGAAGGAAAGGAAATGGTCTTCTAGAGAAGAAACATAGAGGCTACTGGTAGAGCGTTTCTATTTCTCTGTTTTTGACTCTTGGAAGAGTCATATTGGGAATCCAGTTTTGTGTCTGCAACTGCCTGTTGTTCCCTCGGACCTTCCGTGGAGGCCGACAGACCTGTACAGCTTGGCAGGGGAGTTGTGGGGTATTGAGGGAGGGTCAGGATGCAGGGTGGCCTTTTCAGCAGCTCCTGCATGATGAGGCCCTGCAGCGGCAGCCCTACTATAAGGAAGGTGACCACAGCACAGCAAGTGGAAGCCCGGCATGGACTTGAGAGTGGTAGCAGTCGGGACCCTTTGAAATCCTTCTCTCAGTCCCTAATGGACCAGTATTTCCCATTTGGGCCCCAATTTCAGGGTTAGGGTGAGACTTGATGAGGGTGGGCCCAAGATTCAAGAAGATACACTCCTCACTCAGCAGCCCCTCTCTCCTCCTGGGGTCGGGCCCCACTTCCCCAGGGTGTCTGAGCTGGGGCCGGTTGAGGCTTGCAGACCGGGGAGTCCGTCCTCTGCAAAGAGCAGCGATGCTGTCACCTCCTCCCATGTGCTGGGAGGCTTAGGGACTTAGTGCAACTGTTGAGAAATAAAGCTATTTAAGTGGTGAGCATTATATTTTGATCCACAAGCCTGTCTGTTTCCAAAACTCCCTTGCAGACACCATGAAGCAAAGTCTGGCAGGTTTTATTTTGTTTTATTATTTTTTCCTCCAAAAGGCTGCTAAAATTGCTTGGATGGATGTGACTGGAGAAGCTATTTTCTTTTATGCCTTTGGGTTCTGTGTGACCCTCTCCACCAAGACCAGAAGCTTGGGAGCTCTCTGGGTGCAAGGGGAGGAGGCTGCTCCTTAACTCCTCCGGCTTAGCCTGGCATTCAAGGCTCTTTTTCAAGAACAGGTCTTAATTGGCCTTTTAAAACTTAACTCCAGCTACTTCCCAGCACATATTCCATTTAAAACAAAGAAACAAAGAAGTAAATCTCTATTTTTTTTTTAATCCAGGGATCTGTGATTACCTTCTCCTTTCACCATTGTATTCCCTCTATCTGAAATACCCTTTGTTCCATGCCTCGTCCCAACCTTTCCTCAATGTGCCCAAAGTCTACCTAGCTTCTAAAGCCCAGGGCAAATGTCCACACCACAAGGCCTTGCCAGAGTACAGTCAGAAGCCATTAGGGAGACCTCAGTTCAAATTTCAGCTCCACTGCTATTAGCTGTGTGACTTCAGACACGTAGCTTAATCTCCCTAAGCTTCATTTTCCTTGTCTGAAAAATAGAGATTATAGTTCCCAGCTGCAGTGCTGCACAGCAGAGTGACACAGCAGGTAAGGTGCCTGGCACATGGTAGTAGCTTACTAGCCGGGGGCTTCCCCACATTCCCTTCTTAGGGGAGTGATTTGCTCAAGAATGTATTTGGCCGTGATTGGTAGACGCTCCCTCCACGTTCTGCCCCTAAGGATCACGGGTCAATTAACTGTGCCTTGGGCTAGTTCAGCCTGGGACTCTTGTTCCCTGCTTTTCCCTGGGCAGACGTCTCAGGACTCACACGCTGGTTGTTCTGACCCCGAGTGCCACCAGAACCTTCCTCTTTCCCGGCCCTTCTCTAGGCCCTTGATAGAAATGAGGTTGCTGGCCCACAGGCTGAGCATGTTCTGTGTGATCTCATCAGCTTGGGAAGGGCATGTGGGTCTGAGAAGGCTTCCTGGAAGACTCCAATGGTGAGGTCGTATCAGCTGGGGTACACACTGTTAAGTAAAGGGAAGGAAAGTTGAGGCCTGGCTGGGGAAACGCAGGGAGTTGAATACGGCTGGAATATTGAGTGTGGGATGGAAAATGGCGAGAGATGAGGCTGAGAGGTGAGGGTGGTGCCAGATCATGAAGGAACTGGAGGTCTTCTGACTTTGCCCTGAAGACGAAGGGAGCCATTGAAGACCTCTTGCCAGGAAATGGGAGTGTCCACAGTACATTTCAGAAGAGCACTCGGTGGGGAGGGGGGCAGCTTGGAGGATAGCTTGGAAGTGAGACTCAATGCAGGAGACCCATGTGACAGCCGGGAGCCTGGGAGGAAGGGCCTAGAAAACGCCGGTTCTGGAAGGCAGGATGGGTGGATGCCTTTGTGTCCTCCAAAGTTCCATAGGTGGGGACCCGGAGCATGGCCTCTCCCCGTCCCTCTCTGTCTCCACCTTGGCCCCCAGTCACAGCTTTGGTTGCTCCTTTGCTGGAATTTTTAACCCTTTGTGTGCTGAATTCAGCTTTCTCACTTCAAACTAATCTTCTCTGAACTGCTGCAGCAGCCTCCTAACTGCAGTCTCCCTCTGCTCTTACCGTGGCAATCTTATATCCACCCAGCAGCCACAGGGAGCCTTGAAAACAGAAGTCAAGTCATGTCACCTTCCTGCCAGGGCTCGCCAGCTCAGCCAGAGGAAAAGCTAAGTCCTTCCAGTGGCTGTCTGTGCTCTGCCTCCCCTGTGCCCCCTCCCTGAGCTCCTGCTCTCAGAGGGCCTCGCGGTGTCTCTATCCTCCGGCCCGGAGACCTTACACCTGGTGTTCCTTCCTCTCCCATGGATGCCCTTGACCCTTCCTCCCCCTCCGTCATGTGTGTACAGACAGCACCTTCCCAGTAAGGCCTTCTCTGACCTTCCTGCCTTAAGTTATGACCATCCACCTTTTGCTTGCACTCTGGATCTCCCCTTTATTATTTTTTCCATATGTTTGTCACCTTCTAATATGACACATAATTGTTCTATTTGCTATGTTTATTCTCTGTCTCTCTCCACCAAAAAGTAACAGAATTTTGTCTGTTGGTTTTCTGCAGTATCCGCCAGCATCTGCAACAGTGCCCAAACATAGCAGCCACTCAACAAACAGCTTCAGAAAGAAGGGGTGAATAGGCTCGGTGCTTGTAGCTCAGCAGTTAGGGCACCAGTCGCATACACCAGAGATAGCAGGTTTGAATCCAGCCCAGGCCTGCCAAACAACAATGACAACTACAACAACAAAATACCCGGGCAGTGTGGCAGGTGCCTGTAGTCCCAGCTACTTGGGAGGCTGAGGCAAGAGAATCGCTTAAGCCCAAGAGTTTGAGGTTGCTGTGAGCTGTGACACCACAGCACTCTACCAAGGGCCACATAGTGAGACTCTTGTCTCAAAAAAAAAAGAATGAGTGAATAATCTCTGACTGCCCAAGTCCCAAGTGCTGCTGAGAACTATCTCAGGTGCGGCCCTGCCCTGGCTCCTGCCCAGTACCCCCTTTCCTACCAGCAGCTCTGTAATGCCCACAGCTTGCTGATCACTCAGCCCCTCTGACTCTGCCTCCCCTCGCCCCTCAGCTGCTGATTCAGCCCATCACAAGGACACAAAATGAGGGGTGTGAGGACCCTGGGAATCCCGCTCTCAGAGGCCCTCAGGACCAAGTCCAAACTCTTTGACCTGTGGCTGCCACCTCTCTCTGCCTGTGCCACTCCCTCCTGCGGCCTGTGCTCCTGGTGTCTGTCTGTCCCTCCAGTGGGGTGTCTGTTCTGTCCTGCTCCTTGAGCATTTTGGACTCCAGACTCCATGCTGTGTCCCCCTCCCCAATTTCTTGTCTGGTCAACTCCTGGGCAGCCTTCAGATTTTATCGCAAATATCACTTTCTCAATTCCCAGATAAGGGTCACACTTCTGTGGCGCCCTGACTTTTCTCTTCGGGGAGAGGTTTTATGCTTGTAATTATTCGTCACCGTTTGCCCTGCCTGCTAGGCTGAGTCCAGAAGGGAGGCTCCGGGTCTGTTTTACTTACCTCTGTACAAGGCTTGGCAGAGAGAGAGGGTCCAGTAAGTCGCTGCTGAATGAAAGAGTGAAGAGGAGAAAGGGAACCGTCAGGAAAGAGAGAGATAAAGTGAGAAAGGGAGACAGAGAAAGGAGGGGAGGAAGGGAGGGAAAGAAATAAAGAAATGGAGGGAGGGAGAAAGGGGAACAGAAAGAGAGAAAGAATGAAAGGAAGGAAGGAGGAAGGAAGGAAAGAACAAATGAAGGAAGGAAAAAGAGAAGAAAAGAGAAAAGAAAAGAAAAAGAAAAAGAGAAAATAGGTTGTGGGATCTTAATGAGCAGGTTGCAATCCCAGCTCTGCTACTGAGAAGCTGTGTGACCAGGGGTAAGCTGTCTCCCCTTTCTGAGCCTCCATTTCTCATCCCTAAGATATAAATAATAATACAGCTATGCCAGGCTTGTTGGAATAATGACATGTGATACTGATCAAATACTGGTTACCTAGAAAGGTGTTAAATAAATGGCATCCACATTAGTGATGACATTATGAAACACTGGTAATCATCTCTCCCCATTCAGTTTCTGTCTGCAAAGTATGTCCAAACCCATTGTCTTATTTCCTTTATAGAGTAGCTCTTTGAGGAAGGACGGGTAGGTGTGGGAACTGAAAGTAGAGAGATTAAGCAATCTGACCAAGGTCATCCAGCATCATAGGACCAGACAAAGTGATTCTGGAGCCTCTTCTAGGGCCCTGCCACACTCTGCTCTGCAATCTAGGAAGAGTCCGAGTCTTTGTAGATTGTAGAAGGCAAACAGACTGCCTGATTCTCTACAGAATCCCCAGTTCCCAGTGCAGAGCCTGACAGAGAGCAGGTCCTTGATGAATGTTTGTTGAGTTGAGTCAATAGTGCAAGGGTTTGTCCACAGCTCTCTCAGCTTACTCAGCTCCTACTGGCTGCTCGGGTCAGCACAGGACCCCCTGACTTCTTCCCATTAGCCCCTTTTGCCAGAGTCAAAATCAGGCTCCCAAAAGGCAGTGTAACCATGGGTGTCACTGGAGTGTGTCCATGGCTCCACTGAGACAAGTCAAGAGTTCCCTGGAGCCCTGGCCCCTCTCCTTCCCAGCCCCTGCTTGAATGTCCACTCAGCTGTGACAGCTGTGCTAGGAGCACTGTTGGGGCAGGTGCTGTGGCATCCAGATGCCCAGGGATCCTGTACAGGGCTCCATCCTGGGCTCTGGGGTTTGGACACCATCTAGGACAGAGCCTCTCAGGCAGCAGCTGGTCAGCCAGGCCCACCCTCCTGGGAGACATCCCAGCCCCAGGTCTTCTGGGCAGCAGAACACTGGGCCTAGAAGCTCTTCTCCTAGTCACTCTCTGGGGGAATTCGATTTACTCGTGGTCTGAGGACCTCAAGTATTTCTCTTATTTCATTAGTCCCAAGTATCCCTGCCTTATGTCCATTTCCTTTTGAATCTAAGGCACACAGCAGAATGAGATGAGCTCAGTGGACAGTTGGAGAATCTGGATTTTTGTCCCAATTCAGTTCCCACTGTGAACCTGGGCAAGGTGCTTCTTCTAATTGGGAGAACCCCTTCTGAGGTTGAGAAAAACATTACTGGGAGGCAAGCATAAAGATACTACTTTCCTTTCTAATGAAAGATAAACAGGTATCTTATTAGAAAATAAGGATTAGATTCTGAATCAGGAGATTTCTGTCACCTTTGACCCAACTTCACAGAGCCTTGGTTTTCCCATCCATAAAATGGGGATGATGTATAACTTTTCAGGCTGTTGGGGGACCTGGTGATTTCATAAATGTCCAAGCACCTGGTGAGAGTTCTTACTCAGCTAAGCCTCAACCATCTACCTTTTAAATCACTAAGTCAACTAATATTTCTTAAGCATCTACCATATTCATAGCACTGAGACACACAGACATAGACCCAAGGAGTCATAACTTTAGGTCTCTGGGCCTTTGCTTTCTACAAATCCAAATATAATTATCCTTAGATGCCATTGTTATAATCACCCAGGAGACCTC
Source organism: Perodicticus potto (assembly GCA_963574655.1). Taxonomy (NCBI): domain Eukaryota; kingdom Metazoa; phylum Chordata; class Mammalia; order Primates; family Lorisidae; genus Perodicticus; species Perodicticus potto. The sequence goes on from CAUYRH010051780.1 coordinate 8,111, forward strand.
CAGCTGAGATACTTTTCCAGAAGCCTGAGAGAAGTTAAAGGATGTATTGGGAGGACATGAATCAAGGCAGAGGGCAGAGAGCCAAGCATACTGAGGGCCTACTGTGTGCTGGGTTTTGGATACCTATGTTCTCCTCCAATCCCCCAAGACAATTCCCTGCAGACAGGCAGAAGTAGCCCATTCCACAGACAAGGGCACTGAGGCCCAGCAGAGGAGGTGGCTTCAGACCCTGTATTCTGATCCCCAGCTCTGATGTTTTGGCAGACTCATGGATACATTCAACCCTCTTTTCCTTGATTCCACAAATGTTTGCCACTCTCTGATCTGACTGGAGGGATTTGATTTTTTGCCTGGGCCTCACTTTCCATTTCCTTCTCATTGGGCTCCTCCCGCTGGCTCAGTTTCACCCCCTCACAAGGAGACGCGTCAGAGGGGATAAACTGGGTGTAGGCTGGGTGAAACTGGCTGGCATCAGGAAGTGACAGAGCAGAGGCTGCTTGCTGGGGCTGGCAAGGAAAAAGGGTGATCGGGGGCAGACTTTTACCCCACCCTCAGTGATATCACTTTACATTTCTCAAGATATTTGCTAACTTAATTACAGATTTATAGGGCTCAGTGATGCTTCTATTTAGAAGAGGGAAGAAGGGAAGATTTTTGTGGTGAGGAAGACTCAGTGGGTGTTGGTGTGGCAGAGTCCTTGCCCACAGAGGGTCAGGATGTGTAATGGGACGTTTAGTAGACTTGGGCCCAACCCCCAAAACTTACTGAGTGTGAACTTGGACAAGTCACTTTCTCTCCAACCCTCCTTTGTCTCATCTGTAGAGGCGGCAATGTGGGAGTTACACAATTCCACACATTAAGATGTGGATTATCTGGCACAGAGAAAGTGCTCCACTAATTTTAGCTGTAATCTGTAAGAAGAAGAAGAAGAAGACGAAAGTTCCACGTGGCTGATGTCACATAAGCAAAGAGTATAAAAGCTGTCTGTGAAAATCACAGTCCTCTTGCTTATAATTGGAGAGAAATCATTATTTACAACATGCAAACCTCAACTCTTCTTTGAGATAAAAAGATTAAAATAATTCCTGGAGATTTATTGTCAGCAACTTTTGTGCGGTGAATCACCCACTCATGTTCTGTCCATAAGACAAGGACTGATAGAGATCTTGCAATCCCAGGGCCATAAATTCAAGTCATGATGATGGTGATAATGATGATATTAATGAACATTCATTGAGCACTTACATATGCCGGGCACTGAGTGAGGCATTGTCTATACTTTTTCTCATTTAATTGCCATCTCATCCCTATGAAGTGGGCATTGACGTGATTCCCATTTTCAGGAGAGGAAGCTGAGGCACAGAGGAAACAAGAAACTTAGCATATCAGTTACAATAGGAAACAGAATCCAGCTAGATGTTTCACATAAAAAGACTTCAATGAAAGGATTACTGACAGAGGAGTAATGGGGTTAAGGGAGTAAACTAGAGGTGCTGAGAAACCCAGAAGCTGGTCACAGTAGGGAAGAGCCAAAGGAGGTGTGGAGTCACCAGCGCCCAGGGAGGACTGGGGGCTGTCAGGGACAGCTGCCCAGAAAAGCCACAGGCCTGGGGAGCTGTGGTCACTGCCTGAAAGTAGACGCCTATGGAGGGAGCACAGTGCAATATATGATGGTCCCTCTCTGCTGTTACCCTCCCATCTCCTGTCAATGCTTTCCACAGCCAGATCTGCCTAGATGCCAGCCAGCGAGGGAGTCTGGAAGACACAGTCTGCAGGCTCAGTGTCTCAGGGTGTAGAGCAGGGCAGAAAGGGAGGAGGTGGGTTCAGGGGCTAGGAAGTGGTGCAGATGGCAAACGATCAGCACCCATGCCTGGAGTCCCTCTCTAATGAGACGCAGAGCCTTGTGTGAGTGCTACCAGGACCTGGCAGGTCACATAAGGAAGGTAGGAGGGGACCACGGTGAGAGGGTCTCTGTGTGCTACTGCTAGTCAATTCCCGCTAATTGTTGCCCTCTGGGAAGACAGAATCAGTGTTACCAAATCTTCCCATTTTTTTCAGGAGAAGTTGAAAATCTGGATTTCGATATAATGTCTTCCATTCTTGACCACAGGCAAATAACTCCAGCTTAAAATTATACGGGTGACCAGATAAATTGTGGTACATCCATACAGTGGATTATTATTTAGCAGTAAACAGACGTGAACTATCAAGCCATGAAAATATATGGGAGCATCTTAAGTTAATATCGCTAAGCAAGACAAGCCAGTCTTTAAAGGCTACGTACTATATGATTTCACGTACATAACATTCTGTGCAAGGCAAAGATACAGAGACAGTGAAAAGGTCAGTGGTTTCTGGGGCTTTGGGAGGGAGAGGGTGAGTATGAATGGGTGAAGCACAGGGGATATTTGGGCAGTGGAACGATTCTGTGTGCTACCATGATAGTGAATACGTGACATTATGCATCTAATATAACCCACAGATCTGTACAACAAAAATGATTAACCCAAATATTTTTTTTAAATACGTGTATTTTATTATTCTTCATTACATTATTTCCCCCCCAACCCAAATATTAATAGAGCATCAGTTAACAACAGTGCATTGATGTCAGTTCATCAATTATAACAAACGTACTATACTAATGTAAGACATTAATAATGAAGGAGACTGTTGAGGTATGGGTAGAGAGAGGGGGTGTATGAGAACTTTCTATATTTTCTGCTCAATTTTTCTGTGAACCAAAAACTGCTCTGAAGTATGAAGTCTATTGATGTACTAAAAACATAGTGAAAATGCTCTGTGGGCCAAATGGAACACGTGCCTGCTGGATCCAGCTACCAGCATGTGACTTGGGATCTAATTCAGCTCCCTCATTTTACGGATAAGGAAACTCAGGACCAGAGAAGGGAAGGGCCCTACCAGTCTGCAATGTAGAGTGAGAGCAAAGCTTCCCATGCCAGGGAAGAGGGAGGCCCTCAGGAAGACCTCCTGCTGTGGAAGAAGAGGCAGCTGAGGGCAAAGGCCAGGGGTGAGCTTTGGCTCTGGCCAGGCTGGTCGGCTGAAATGCTCCAGTAGGTAGTAAGAGCCTCAAGAGCCCAGAGGCTCTTAGAGTCTGTGTTTATTTAGCCGGAGACCAGGCCCCTTCCACTGTGGCTGGATCAGACCCACTGGGTTGGATGCAGAAAGAAGTAGACACTTGTGTCCCTTGTATGTGCTCTAGAGCCGGACAAGACTCAGAGGACAGAAGCCCAAACCTGGAGCTCAGGGACTATGACATCATGCTAATTTTAGGCATTTGAGGTGTGCTAGGAAATTTTTCTGAGCCCCTTTATATCTCTTCTAATTCTTCCCTTCCCACCAGGGCAAGGAAGCAGGTAAGATATAGTCTATTCCTCTCATTTTACAGATCAGGAAACTGAGATGCAAGAGAGATTAAGAGTGTGTCTTACATTAACACAGCCAATGAGTAGCAGAGTGTGGGTTTGAATCCAGGTCTTCTTTTAAATAGTAAAAATTATATTTGGTGAAAGACAGAAAGAACTGTTTGTAAGCACTATACTTTAATTGGTAACTGTGTTCTCAAAGGAGTACAGGTTAGCATTCAGAAGCTGTTTGACATGTCAAGGAGAGTTAAACAAATAAGTTAATAATTTGTAGCCAGGTTTCTCCCTGTCAGAGGAAAAACGTTACAAACGAGCCTGAAGGAAAGACTAGAACGAACCCCATGGAACTAGAGTTGGAAGTGTCAGTATGACATAATTTATGTTTACTTTCATAGATTTACACAGATAAATACAAAAATAAATATAGATATGTGTGTATCCATGAGTAAGCACACATATGTATATTTATATATATTTCCTGTCTCAGTCTGCTAAAAGGGATTAGAAGCAGTGACTCCCCAATAGCAATGGGCACACTCAGCATGCAGATCTTGGTTTCTAAACACTATTCTCCAATAAAAAGAATCCTTATTCTCCTTGGAGAAATAGATGGCTTTAGGTCTGAGTCCAGGAAAATAAGAGTGACAGAAAGTAAGGAAATATTTTTCAAGAATAAAGATGAGACATGTCCTAAGGATGTAAGAGTCAACCTGAAAGAGTCAACCACAAAGTCAGTAAAGGTAGTACTGGGCCGGGCTCAGTGGCTCGTGTCTATAATCCTAGCACTCTGGGAGACTGAGGCGAATGGATTGCTTAAACTCAGGGGTTCGAGACCAGCCTAAGCAAGAGTGAGACCCTGTCTCTACTAAAATAGAGAAATTAGCCAAGTATTGTGGCAGGCACCTGTAGTCCCAGCTACTTGGGAAGCTAAGGTATGAGGATTGCTTGAACTTGAGTTTGAGGTTACTGGGAGCTATGATGACTCCATGGCTCTCAGACCCAGGGCAACAAAGTGAGACTGTGTCTCCTAAAAATAAACACAATATTGGATTATAAATGCCCAAATGAAATACAATACCTATGTGTCCATCTCGATATAAATAAATAAAAAATTGAATAGATAAAAGAGGAAGAAGAGATAAATTTTCCTTATGGAAGAATGCCAGTAGAAAATAGAGAAGAAGTGAAGAAATTAGAAAATCACCACTAGAACAGCACAATAATAACGGCAAGACCTGGTGAATATGATAAAAATAGGTGGGCAAAACTTCAAGGAGAAGCAAGCCTTGTACAGCCTTAAATGTTTTTAAATCACTGTGGTGGTCTTAACATATGTCCACAAACTCTTTGATATTCCTCCCTCAGGAGGTGGAATTTCTCACTTCGTGAACTCCGTGTGTAGCGTAGGGTGAACTCAGTGCCTCTCCTCTCTGAGCAGGGTACGGACAGGGAAAAACAATGGAGAAACCTGGCAGACACCACTTTAACTGAGTGACCAAATTTAACATCACCAATAATAATGTTATTAATACGTAGTATCATACCACTGAAGATAACACAAGAAGAGTAAAAGTCATCTTTGTGATATGTTTCCAAAAAATTCATTAGTTCTATCAAGTCATGAGAACACATCAAACAAACCCAAGTGGAGGACATCCTAAAAAAATATCTGAGCAGCACTCTGCAAAAATGTCAAGGTCATGAATAAAAGGAAATACTGAGAAACTGTCAGATTAAAGGCAGGTAAGATGATGTAACAACTGAGCCTAATGTGGTAACTTGTATTTTGGGGGACCAAAAAAAAAGGCTATTAGTGGAAAAACTGGTGAAATCTGATAAATCTGTTGTTTAGCTAATAGTATTGTATCAATGTTAATTTCTTTGTTTTGATAACTGTTCTGTGGTTATGTAAGATGTTAACAACAGGGGAAGCTAGGTGAGGAATCTATGGAAACTCTTCATTCAATTTTTTGCAACTCTTCTACAAATCAAAAAGGTTTTCAGGCTTGGTGCCTGTGGCTCAACAGGCTAAGGCGCCAGCCACGTACACCTGAGCCGGTGGGTTCGAATCCACCCCGGGCCGCCAAACAACAATGACAGCTGCAACCAAAATATGGCCAGGCGTTGTGGTGGGCGCCTGTAGTCCCAGCTACTTGGGAGGCAGAGGCAGGAGACTCGCTTGAGCTCAGGAATTGGAGGTTGCTGTGAGCTGTGATGCCACAGCACTCTATCCAGGGCGACAGCTTGGGGCTCTATCTCAAAAAAAAAAAAAAAAAAGGTTTTTCAAAGTAAAAAGTTAAAAAGGAAATAAATTATATTTGTTGCACAAACAGGTTGATAGCGCCTACCAAGGAAATAGCAAAGCCAATGAGAATTTGCTCCTGTTTTCTAACGCATCCACTGTCAAAAAGAGATGAAGGCACTCCATGTTGATTTATTAACCAGGAGGTGAAGTCAGATATTTACTGCAATTCCCATTGTACAGATGAGGAAACTGAGGCACAGATCATCATATCCCATCTTCTCATTGAACAGATGGGGAGACTTGGGCCCAGAGAAAGGGAAGGGTTTGCCCCTGGTTACGTATTGATAGCAGCTTAGGGGACCAACCCAGGACTACAACTCCTGGGTCTCCATCCTTAAAACTATCTTGGCTACTGTTTCAGTGCAGCTGCAGGCAAAGCTTTAATTTGAACTATCTGGGAAGCAAAAGAGAGTGATTCTCATCTTGCCCCCACCTCCTTCTCACCTTTGAGTTAAGCAATAAAGCTGAAAAGATCCTTCAACAAACAAATCCCTCCTCATTATAGAATCCACAGGCACCTCCATCGGCTCTTAGGAAACCTGAAAGGCAAGCTCCTTAGGAGGGAGGGCTGTTCGTACATGCCTGTCCGGGTGCCCTCTTTCTTCCCTGTTCGCTCTCAAGAAGGCAGAAGAGGAGGCAGAATGTCTGTTTGGGGAGCAGCAGTTCAGTGGGCATTCAAGTTCCCAGGCCCCCATGGGGGAATGGGTTTAGGTGGGGGTAGGGAGTGTAGGCTTCAAAAATTAGATTCATTCTGGATGTTGGATTTGCTCTTGAAATTGAGAGTAGGCAAGGTTTGGTTGCACTGAGGTGGAATTGCCTTAGACAAGGAAAATGATTGCTTAAGTCTCGGAAAGGCAGAGAAAAGACTCCACTTGAACATCTTATTTGAGAGATGGAGAGTAGTTTCTCCATTTGCATAAATAAAATATTAAAGCTTTTTGTTCAACAAACCTGTATCTCAGGGGAAAGGAATGCAATCATTCCAGTAATTAATAATTTCCCCCAGAAGTGAGTTTGGCATCCTACGTCATCTTCTCATTTTGATCTTCTTCGTTGCCAGAAAATGCAGTGTTTCTTCTCCAGGTCCCGGTGGAGGGGAGATGGTATTGACAAGAAGACTTTGCATGCCTATGATGTCAGAGTCCAGAGTTTCCAACTCTTGGCTGATCAGCTTTCAAGATTAGAAAATATAGCATGGTACGGGGAAAGATTCTGAGTGCTGCTGTCACCGCATCCTGGGCTTGAGTCCTGGTCCTGCGTGGTAGCTGTGTGGATGAACTTTGAAGAACTGGCTAACCCCTCTGAACTGTTGGCTTCCTTTCTTTAAGTGGAGATGATAACTCCTCCTGGAGGACATTGCTGGGAGGGCTCCCACAGAATTCCACCATTGAGGAGGTGCCCAGAGCGTTAGAGTATCTCCTGAATATGCTCTTAAGGAGCCTTGTTTTGCAGGATGTGTTGATTAAGGATTCCTTTCAATTTCCTGCTCTCTTTTCATAACTGCTGTGTGAAGCTATGGAAAAGTTTGTTTTAATGACAGCTTTCAAAATGTTCAGCACGTGAACCAGCACTTTACTCTGATCAAGCTAATCGCAGTGCAGTGCTCTGCTCTCTTTTGTAACAATTACCAGCGTTGAAATTGGCTAATTGATTGTGTAATGAATTGTCTTCTGAGAATGTAAGTTTCATGAAGGCAGGGGCAGTAGGGACAGTGTCTGTTGTGCTTGTGCCACGTCCCTCTCACACCAGGGGCTGACGTGTGTGTGTGTGTGTGTGTGTGTGTGTGTGTGTGTGTATACACATGTTTACTACATATGTATAACAATATGTGTTGCTGTTATTCTTTGGTCCCCTTTGAGGGCACAGTAAATTTTAAAAGCACCCAGAAGTTAATCCCAGCCATGTAAATGATCAAGCTGAGAAGGAGAGTATCTGGCAAAAATAAAGTGTTTTATTTATTCATTCATGCATGCATACTTCTTTAGCTCTAAATGCCCGCAGCTAGGAAGTCGGGCGTGAACTGGACAAGCTCCCTGCTCTCAAGGAGCCTCCTGCCAGGCTGAGGAGGCAGACACATACCAGCAACTGCAGGAAAGACCAGACGGAACCTTAGAGCTGAAGGCAGGCTTGGATTCCCGTACCGGTTGTGCTTTGAACTTGCTGTGTGGCCCGAGACAAGGCCCTCCCCTCTCTGGGCCTTTGTGTTGGGGGAGGGAGATTTGATGTGATCCCGGAAAATGTCAGCTTTTTGGTTCTTGGAGCTTAATGATTCTTTTCAATAGGATGGTGTGCCTTTCAGCAGTTTCTGTCTCCCGAAGTCTGTGCGACCCCTACAGGAAAGCGTGGGAATTCCACCTGCTCAGAGCTTTCTCAATTGCCAGCCCCAACCGCCAGCTTGGAGCACAGGCCTTTCTTGGCTGTGTGGAGGCAGTCAGGCTACTGCCTCCTCTACTCCTTGGCTGCTCAACCAGAGAACACTTGCCCCTCTCTGGGGCTTGAGCCTCCCACGAATAGCAAAGAGGCTCTGCACAGTGGTCTGCAGGCTTCCTTCTCCTCCATCCTGTGCTCTTAGGGTGTTAGGGCAAGAGCAGATATTTCCCAGTGCAGCATTTCACAAACTGTGCTCAGTGAAACCATCATATTCTGTGAGACAGGAATAACATTCAACCAACAAAGGTAGTGGTGGGGAGGGAGGTATTTCAGCCTCAAATAAGTGTGGGAGAGGCTTAGTTAAATTTAAACAAGAATCTTCAGGATGTTTAATGCTAATTGCATCTTGAAATTCCTCCAGAGACAATGCAATAAGACAGAAGGTAGACTGGTAAAGTGGCCAAAGCACAGGCTGGATTTTGAATCCCATACCCACTACTTTCTACCTGTGTGACCAAGGGGAAGTTCACCAGCCTCTCTGAGCTGCAGTTTCTTCAATTAGTTCAGAGAAAAAGTGGAACAGGCCTTTTAGGGTCATCATGGGGGTGGAACATATGTTGCATGTAAGATACTCTGCACGGGCCTTGGTGCATGTCAAACATGATTATTATATTGCTCGTGAGGCTCTTTTGTGGAGGAACAGCTAGAGCATCTCTTGGATTGCAGTATTCCACAGACACAGTCTGGGAAGTGCTGGTCCATCTGTATGTCCTCAACATGTTGCTGTTTTGTCACTCTGATGTTGGAAGACCCCCGTGAACATCTGCCCAACCTCTTCAACCAGTTGCCCTCGTCATGGATTTCCAGGATGCAAAGGGGACAGAATTTCGCTGCCAAGTACGGTGTTCTAAAAACTCAACTAAGCCCAGAGAAGGCTGAGTGGGATGATGTCAACAGGAGCACCTGAGAAGGAGTTTAAAAGATGCAACTGGAGAGATGGCTTGGGGAAGGCCGTGGGAGGCACTGATGCTGGAAGGAGGAATTTGGGCGTCAGGAAGCCCTGCCAGGGGTGTCTGAGCACAGCCGCTAGTTCCATGTGCCAGAGGCACTGCCTCCTTCTCCACTATGTCACAGTTCCTCTGACCTGGACATCCAGGGCTGGTCTGAGGCAGGGAGTGGGGCTGGAGCAGGAGGCAGGAGGTGTGATGAGTAAGAGGCTGGCTTCCCACTCAGCACTGGGAGCCTGAGATGTGCCACTGTCCTTCTCCATGTCACAGCCTCCACTTCTGTAAAATGGGAGGGATCGTGACTCTGAGCAACCTAACCCTCAGGGCTGAGTGAGAATTCAGGGAAATAAAGTGTTTCAAAGAGAACACCAAGCTGAGATCTCACTATGTTCTAGGCCCTGTGTTTAGGCCCAGGCAAGATTGAACTGATCAACACACAGTCTCTGCCCTTGAGGGGCTCATAGTCTGCTGGGCATAAGTGCCAGGGTAGAGTTAAGTCCACAAAAAGGCCCCTCACCCAGTATGGGGGGTGGGAAGGCTGATGAGGGGAAGGAGGCATTCGGGAAATTTCCCTGGAGGAGGTGAAGAAGCTTAGCTGAGTCCCGAGGCACACCTAGTGGGTGAAGAAGGAAGAAACAAGTTTCCAGGCAGAAGAAACAGCATGAACAAAGTCATAGGGAAATGAAATATATGGTCTATGTGGGCAAATGAGTAGCAAGCAGAATTATTTGGAGATTAATTTGAGGTGTGGAAGGAGATTCAATGGACACTTGGCAGGAACAAAGCTCACATTTAAACAGAAAATACAATCTAAAGCTAAAGAAGTGAAGCTCTAACGGGAGAACTCCAGGAATTAGTTAGTATTATCTGAAGCTTTTCTGTTTCCCCTGAAGTTGCGCTGGGTCTCCTTGGGATCTATGACGGGTTACATCGGTGGTGCTGGACTGACTATAAGCCTTGAGTGCCAGGCTGAGGGGTTTGCTCTGTAGTTTGCAGACTAATGGAAGAATCAGTCAGAAAAGCCAGGGGATTTAGAATGGAATCCTTGGCATTCCCTGCATGTGGGGGGCTGGCTAGGCAAGGAGGTTCCCAGAAGAAAAACAGAGCAAACTTTGCCCTCCCCCTGCACTTAGGTGAAAAGCAGAATTAGAACAGGGACCACTGAGTGATCCAGCTATTGTGCCTACCCTTTGGGCTTCAGTGTCCAATCTTCCATAGTGCAGGGGGCTTAAGGCATGCCCCTCAGGCAGCCAGTGGTAAGCCCCTGCTGCTACCTAGGCTTGGGGAGCTGCTGTACACAAACAAGCCTGCGCCAGGGAATTAGTCCTGTTGTTACCAAGAGAAAGGGGCTTGGATCTAGTATCCCAGCTGGGAATGTATACTAGGACACCCCCAGCCTGCCACCATAGGGGGAGAGTCTCTCAGACAGCTTCTCATGAACACCACGCTCCCTAGACTCTGTGCTTGGAAGTTGCAACTTCTTACTGTGAGGCCCCCACGGTAGAGAAGGACGAGGGCTGGGACAACCCCCAAACTGGTGGGTGACCTTGAGTGAGGCCATTCACCTCTGTAAGCCTTTCCAAAAAGCCATTCTTACATTTCCATAATGAGGAAAGTCCTGCCCTATGTACTTCTAGGGGCAGATGTAAGCATTAAATAAGATTGTGTAGAAGGGCTTTGCAGTGAAAAAAGTAACATTATTTTTCTTAAAAGAGGCAACAGGGGAGAGCAAAAGAGCATGGCAATGATTGAAAACATGAATCAAATATGCTGCCTTGTTATTTAGTAATTTTTTTTTTTTTGCAGTTTTTGGCTGGTGCTGGGTTTGAACCCACCACCTTCGGCATATGGGGCCTGTGACCTACTCCTTTGAGCCATAGGCACTGCCACCTTATTTAGTAATCTTGAGAAATTATTGCAATGTTTTAAGACAAAGTAATAGCATTTTGGTTATGTTTTCTAAATTAGCTTTATATCATAAAAATCAGCTTTATAGATAAAACTGTATGGATGTCTGACATGCTTTAAAATTGTATGATGCTGATGTCTTTTAAAAGAAGAAGAGAGTAAAGTGAGTGTAAACAGAATGAGACGAGGCTGGCCAAGAGTTGATCAATGAGGCTGGGTAGCAGGTGCATGGAGGTCCATCATATTTTTGGAGTGCAGTGATACAATCACAGCTCACCACAACCTCTAACTCCTGGGCTCAAGTGACTCTTGTACCTCAGCCTCCTGAGTAACTGGGACCTGCACCACCACACCTGGATTAAGTTTTTTTTTTCAGAGATGGGGTCTTGTCATGTTGCCCAGGCTGGTCTCAAATTCCTCACATGATGTTCCCTCCTTGGCCTCCTAAAGCACTGGGATTACAGACATGAACCACTACACCTGGCTACTCTTCTATGTTTTAATTTTCCCACAGTCTAAAAGTCAGTCATAGAGCCTGTCATTTAGAATCAGATGGACTCGTCTTCAGTTAATATCTGTGTGACCCAAGCAGTCACTACGTCTTTCTTAACCTCTTTACTCACCTGTTAAAGAGCACACTAATAATATAAGGTTCTCATGAAGACCATGTGGGATAATGCATGTAAAACGCTCAGCTCCCTCCCCCTCTCAGAGATCTTCATCAGTCATCATCTGTCACCCAACAGTCCTTCTATGATGTAGCTCAACACCCTGGGCCAGGATCTGTCTCCTTGGGTGGTAGAGGAGGCCAGTCACACCCCTAGGCTTTCTCTAGTGCTTGGTGGGCAGTTGGCTTGCTGGGGCTCTGCTGTGGAGGAGAAGGAAGCTAATGTGGTGCTCCCACCAATCCTTCCCATCCGGGAAAAAAGGGAACAGATAATGAAAGGCATTAGGGATGGGCATCTTCCCTAAGCTGACCACCGAGCTTCCCAACCATTTGTGAGGTCAGGGCTTTCATTCAGAGAGGTTAAGAAGCTTGCAAGTGGTTGCACAGCTAGTGCATAAAGAGGAAATAAGGAAGAGGGAAAAAACAGAGAGAGGAAATAGGGATAGAGGGAGGTGGAGAGCCAGTGACTCCAGCGGAATACAGGGAGGCTGGAAGTGGGTGAGAAAAGAGGAAAAGGATGAGTTAAGGAGACAGAAGCACCAAAGGGCATGGAATGGGGAGAAAATGGGTGGGGAGCAGAAGCAGCCAGTTTTCTTTTCTCCTTCTCTTCCCAAACTTTCACCTACTGGTTGGGAAGCCTGGGAAGTGGGAAGGTCTAACCCCTCCCCCCAGAGGTCTTTTCCCAGCCACACGACCTGGTCAGCACTGAGGGGCGGACAGCGCCCTGGCCACGCCCTCGGCTGGCGGGGGCGTGGCCCTCGCTTCCCGGATCTTACTGAGCTGTGCTGGGTCTGCCCCAGACCCCCAAGGCCCAGCTTCTCTCCTTTAGGCCCCTGTTCTCAACTAGCTTGGGATCCGACCTAAAGGACCAGGTGGAGGATAGTGCACAGGGTCAGGTTTCTCCAGGCAGGACATCTTTCACTGATCAGCCTTGGGCAGGCACCCCAGGCGTACTAAAAAGTGCGAGAGAGGACCCTTCTTGCAAAGGCTCAGTGTGCTTGGAGAGAAAAGACAGATGTGTATAAAACTCTTGAAGGACAATGTTAGGCATTAGGATCAAACAGAACCAGCATGGCTGGGAGACCTGTTCTCAAGGACTAAGCAAACTCCAGCCCTGCCACTCATCAGCTGTGTCACCTTGGAACAGTCTCTTCCCCTCTATGAGCCTTGGTTTCTCATTGGTAAAGTGCAGATTTCACTGTCTACCTTGCCTGGCTCTTAGGAGCTGTTTACGCAGATGCAGGACAATGGATGTGAAAGCACTTTGTGAACACTGTGCATTGTGCCCAGGTGTGGGCTTATTCTTGGGTGCCAGCCTGGGTGGCCAGGAGGTTGAACTATGTTTCCTTGTTGGGCTGTAGATTTTAGGGAGAGATGACACAAGAAACCACATGAGGATAGTCCTAGATCTCTGAGTCACTGTTGAGTATTCTATCTTTTGCCTTGTTCAGTGTCCACTGTGTGAAGACATACTTGCTCAGTTGTTCTGAAGAAAAGATATGCATTTCTTAAAAAATGACATTGAGGGCAAAGATGGCGGCCGAGTAGCAGCTTCTGTGCAGCTGGGCGCAGTGCGAGTGGGGAGAGAGGACCCCAGACATCTCTGGCCGGTGGGTTTGGCCCAGAGGCTTCCCTTTGGTGATACAGGAGGTCAGTGAGAGACTTCTGGACCCCACTAGGAGGACAGAAGCAGTGGAAAACTGGCAAGTGGTGGGTGCGTTTGTTCTGTCGGAGGCTGCCTGCAGCTGTAACTACAGCAACGGCTAGTTTGCAAGCAGGAAAAGCCTTACGTGGGGCTGTTTTGGTTTTTTTTTTTTGGACTTGGACACTCGATTGAACTGCCTTGGGAGATCTTGGGCCAGTGTGCGGATGACTTTGGGTGTTGTCTGGGGCCCCAGACTGAGCCACTGAGCCGGAAAGAAGCTAATACGTTCAGCTGTGGGCTGCCCCTGCGTGTTGCAGTGCAGGGATTTGCCGGGAGACCTGGGGCGAGTAATCTATTGACTGAGCTGCCCAAAGTGGGGATTGTGCCACTGGGGAAGTGTGGAGATCCCAGTACTTGGCAGATTGACAGCCGTGGAGCCTCGGGGACATAGGGGGAGACTGGACTTGGTGCACTGGATAAGCAGGCAGCCATGCCAGGAGAGATCCCAGGGATAAGTGCTATCCCTGGAAAGCTTCTGCTTGGCCAACGTGTATGACTTGGAGTATCTTCTGAGTGGGCTGAGAAGTTATTTGGGCTCCCAAACTTGCAGGGTCTGAGTAATCAGCAGAGGCCTCCAGCTCCCACCTTGTACAGCCTTGTACAGCTGATTGTGATTAACATCTCATACCTCAGAAGATCACCTGCTGCCCGGTCAATACTTAGAAAGATATATATACTGCTTGGTTGTGGGGTCTTTGTCTTTGTTTTTTGTTTTTTTGTTTTTTTAATTTTAACATGTTTCCTTGACATTTTTTTCTTTTTTTCCCCCACCATTCTAGCTTAAATACAATCTTCCATTTTTGCCTTTTTCAACAAATAGAATTTCACTTTTGTTAGTGTTTTTGTCCCTATTATTTTTCCCCCCTAATTCTATCTCATAAGGGTTTCTGTTTGTTTCTTGCAGTTTGATTTACACTATTTTTGTCTTTCCTCTCTCCCTGGTGGAGGTGGGGTACTGTGTCTGAGCTGGCTGGCTAAGAGCTGTTGACCTCAAGGGAAACACCCAACCCAGCACCCCTAGAGGTAGGGGGTCTCTAAGGTTGGGCCCTAGTGCCCTACCACACACCTATATTTCTTCTGTTTCTCTCTTTCACTGCCTCTCTTCTTTTTGTCAGTATTTCTTTTTACTCACCCCCTCTTCTTCCTCTCTCTCTCTCTTTTTTTCTTTTTCCCTTTCTCTCTTCTTTAAATCCTTGTTCCCTTCTTGCTCTTTAATCTTTTCATCCTTCTGGTCTTGCACCAGAAGGACTCATTAAAACGACTCGCCAGTGCCACAGTAACTCTTGCAAAAAGAAGTGAAAGGAAAATTAGGGTAAGAAAATAGATACAAGAAAGCACTCATGAGGAAGAATCAGCAGAAAAATTCTGGCAATGTGAAATCCCAGGCCAGAGTAACCCCTTCTAGGGATCGTGACATAGCTACCGCGGAAGATCCCTCCTATATAGAAATGTTAGAAATGACAGAAGGGGAATTTAAAGTTCAGCTAATGAAAACAATAAAGCAAATTGCTGAGAAAGTGGAAAACAATCAAAAAGCAATGAAAGAAATTGCTGAAAAAGTGGACAATAACCAAAAGGAAATTCAAAAACAGAATAAAATAACAGATGAATGATACGAAGAATATAAAAAGGATATAGCAGTGCTGAAGGAACTGAAGCAGTCAATTATGGAACTTAAAGATGCAATAGAAAGTATTAACAACTGATTAGAACATGCAGAAGAAAGAATCTCAGAGGTAGAGGATAAGGCTCTTGAGATAACTCAGATAGTTAAAGAGGCCGAAAAGAAGAGGGAGAAATATGTTAGTATAGAAGTATTCCCAGATAGCTTTTTGTTTGTTGGGAGGTTGGGCTTTGAGGGGGCAGAGTTAATACTTTGCATGAAATATTTTATCTTATAACAGTGAAATTGCTTTCTCTTTTTTCTTGTGATTTTTTTTTGAGGTGAAATTTAAGTTTTTGTGTGAGTAGTACTATTATACCTATCTTGAGTGTCTTGCTTGTACTGTATCACATCATACCTTTGTTTAATTCTTAATAAACCTTCACTTGTTAGAAAAAAATATATAATTGGTGGTAACCAAGGAATATTCATTCTTACTGGATCACAGAAATATGATTTTTAAATATTTGTATGGATTTTATGTGATTTAGATTAGAGAATATAAAGTGTATTTCTTGAATATATTTTCTTAGTCAATTATAGCTTCTATAATAGAATATTATAGGCTTAAAATGTATTTCTCATAGTTCTGGAAGGTGGGAAGTTCCTAGAATTTCACCTTGATCTTTCAAGGTTCATGTATTTCTCAAATGCACATTATATTCATTCTATTCTAAAGCTCTAGTCCCAACTCCTTTTAATATTAAAGTCACATCTAAATACCATTTAAATCAGGTATGAATGAGAATTGTCTTGAGTCAATATTCTTCCCCAGTTGTAAACCTGTGAAAACTGACAAAAAGTTATATGCTTCCAAAATACAATGGTGAAATAAGTCTAAGATAGACTTTCCCTTTTCAAAAGGAAGAAATAGAAAGAAAGGGATAACAGGTCCAAATCAAATCTACAACCTCGAAAGCCAAACTTCATGAGATCTTAAGGCTCAAGGCTAATTCTCCTTGGTTTGATATTCAGCATTCCAGATCCACTGGGGGAGAAGTGTTACTCCCAAGGCTCAGTGGGACACTACTGAGGCTATAGCTCTCTGCTAGGGCCCTGCCCATGCATGGTGGGAGTTGTGCCCCTAGGACGTGGCTTGGCAGCCCCACTCCCAGGGCTTCTATTGGAGGCTGTCTGTCCCGAAGAAACCTAAGCATGGCTCTGATGATCCTTGAATCATTTTTGCATCCCTTCTTTCCTTTCTTTGAAGGACCATTTACATTCATAGCCTTTCTTCATCCTTCCCATTTTTCTCTATTTTCTTCATCCCACCTGACAGTGTTCTTCCTGGTATGAGCCCATGATTATTCCTGGATTCTGTTGAAATGGCTGATTAGTACCACGAGTCACACTCACACTAATTTCCACACCAAATGGACAGTCTCACATTTGTAGTGTTCTATTTCATATAAGCTTTTTCAGTTTTTGTAATATGGACATGAAAATATTCTGAATCTTCTAGTTCTGGATTTTTTTTTTTTTTTGCTTAGTACATCCGTCTTCGATTCACATCCCTCTTTTTACATTTGATTATAAGCAGTCATGAGGAATCAAATTGTTCCTTTAACAGTGCTTGGAAATCTAAGCTAAAGAACCAGCTCTATTACTAGCAAACTCTATCTCACACAAAACATTAGAACATGAACACAAGTCAGCCAAATTCTTTGCCACCTTATAACAGGGATCACCACTACTCCATCATTTAATAATGTGTTTCTCATTTCCATCTGAGACTTCATCACAACTGCCCTTAATGTGCATATTTTCACTAACATTCTATACACAATTATATATTTTCTAAGAAGGCAGACACTTTCTTTATAGCTTTATTCTTTTCTTTCTGAGCTCCAACAGTAATCATCTTTAAAAATCCTCTTATAGCAATGTCAGCTTTTTCTGATATGAACCTGAAAATTCTTCCAACTTCCACCCGATACATAGTTCCAAAGCCACTTTCCCATTTTCAGATGTTTGCTATAGAGCCCCACTCTTTTTCTTTTACCAATCTCTAGCTTAGTCAGTTTGGGTTGCTGTAATAGAATACCATAGACTGGGACCTTAACTGACAAATATTTATTTCTCACAATGATATTTGGATAAGACTTTGGACTTTAGAGTTAATTTGGAATAAGTTCAGACTTTGGGAGATAAAGCAACAGAATAAATGTATTTTACATGTGAGAAGGGATAAATTTTGGTTGGCTGGAAGTGGAACCATACAGACTAAATGTGCATGTTCTCCAAAAATTTATATGTCAAAACTTTAATCTCTAATATGCTGGTGTTTATGGAGGAGGCTTTAGAAGATCATAAGGGTGGAACCATAATTGGTATCCTATAAAAAGAGACACAGAGAGCTTTTTACCTCTTTCTTCTCTGCACTATATGAATACATACCAGGAGAAGATCACCATATGCAAACCAGAAAACATGGCCTTGCCAGACATAGGATTGCTGGCACCTGGATCTTAGACTTCCCAGCCTCCAGAACTATAATAAACAATGTTTTCTAAGCCACCTGATCCATGGTAACTTGTCACAGCAGCCTAAAATGACCAGGACATAAGCCCTTGCTTTTATGATAGATCATCAGACGAATGAAGGATGTCCAAAGACACAAGAACAAAAGCAAGGTCATCCAAAGTCAGGTGATTGTAGGCTATTCTGGCCAGTTTTCAGCCAAACATCTAGCTGAAGGCATATTCATGAATGATGCTAACTAACCAAGATCAGATAAACATAGACCAAACTAGCAGAACCCTTAGCCAACATACAGAATTTTGAGAAATCGATTCCCTTTGCTTTAATTACAAAAGTGTAACAGTGGTTTTCTATATGGCAATTAGCTAAGTGAGGTAGCATCTACTGAGATGTGTGTATATTTATGTCATTTTGGCCCTGCATATCATACTGTATTTTGTTGCAGTTTTTTCTTATTAACTTCATGAATCTTTTGGACTCATTGACTTTATCCCTTTCAAAAAATTACCATGGCCTTCAAAGCATCATGCTAAAATCTAGCTAGTACTTCCTTACTGGCATGCAAGGCCAGTAAGCGATTTATAGCCTGTTTCAGGCCCAGGGATGCATATTTTACCACTAAATCCCTTCTGCATCCAACTCCAGGGGAAGTCTGGACCTCGTCACTATTCCACACTCCACCTCAGAAATTAGCTTCTTTGCTCTCGGATCCCTGCAAATCCTTTCTAATTCCATTTACTTCGGATATAGCCCAAGAGGTTTAGGAGTATTCTTCAAGAACTAGAGAATATGCTGTATTTTCTTTGACTTTTCTCAATTAACTTCCTTTACTAAGCTTGGCCACATGGAAAGAACTTCTAAGCCAACTCTTGTCAGTATAAATTTATGCCTTAAATCTTTAAGACTTTTGCTTTTATATACCAAAAGAAAACTCTTATAACTCATAAAACCTTTTAGATTTGTTTTCCAAACTACACTGAGTGACGTTTATAGTGTTTCTATGCAGGAAGACATGGGGACTAGCTGGGTGAAAGGTAGCTGGAAAGTAGATTTATTTATGGTAATTACTGTCTTAACACTATTCTTTCTCACAACAAATACATTGTTTTATGTGGATTATACATTTCTATGTGGGTGAATATAGTGCATACAGCAGGGGTTGCTGGTCAAGAGCACCTACAAATCATCTCTGGAAACCGTCACAGTTGTTGTCTTTGCCTTATTTTCCACAAGTGATTTTGAAATTCAAAAGCTGTGTGTCAACTCATTTCTGTCTACTGGCATTTCTGAAGTAACAACCAGGCACTAGGTCAGAAGCCTGCAGTGATTGATTGTCTCTCTGTTCTGGAGAAATATTATGCATTAAAAAAGATATTTTATTTGCTTTTAAAAATTTACACAATGGTTTATCAGTTTGGCTAATATAGAAACTGACATCATCATCTTAGGACATTCCTCAACGTAGAAAACCCATCAAAACTGAGCTAGGAACAAAGCAATCAAATCAAAATAAGGTGTACATTATTAAAACACGTATGGGATTCAGGAGCCTTTTGGGAATGACATGTAAAAGAATCCATCCCTCTATTTCAGTCAAAAAGGAAATCGTTGGCCCTGGTCTAAATAAGGCTGGCAAGTCTCCTTCCCTGCTGACACACAATGAAAACATGCTGGCCAACGCTGATGAGGTGAAGTCCACAATCAAGTTACAGATGAAAGAGGTTCTATGTCTGGCTGTGGCTGTTGGCCATGTGAAAAAGACACATGATGAGCTAGTATACAACATCCATCTGGCTGTTAACTTTTTGGAGTCATTGCTTAAGAAAAATTGGCAGAATGTCCAGGCTTTGTACATTAAGAGCACCATGGGCAAGCCCCAGTGCCTATATTAAGGAACATTCTAATAACCCTAATGATGCCCCCCAAAAAAGAGAGAGAAAATAAATCAAACAGATATGTAAAATCAATAAACTGATTTATAACTTCTAAAGAGAAGATGATTTCCTTTGCCTTTAACATATTCTATTTTTTCCATTTTACATCATCTCCATAAACATAGCTGTCAAAGTAGCTAGTAGCTAGGCCAAGACTAGTTAACTTTGATGACCCAGAAAGGTTGAGACTAACCTTGCTGCTGGGTATGTCACAGAGAAATCTGTTTTAATTCTTCCCATGGTTATTTTCTTCCAACTGAATGTGTTTCCTTTCTCAGAATGGAGTTCAGTACTGGGGACTGGTTACATTTAGTTGAAAGACAAGCTTTTCAAACAGAAGGTAGTAGAGTCAAAGAAGGCCTTTTCCTTCTCTGAACTGGACATAATTCATCATCACAAACCATCAGAAATGATTTGCTCCCAGAAAATCAAGGAGGATTCAAGCCATTGCCTTCTTAACCTCCCTTACATCTACTCTCCCTTCCACCAATCAAATAAATTCCTTGGGACTATGGAAGAGGCTGCACGACTTACAACTTAAGAAAATTATTCACTGAGAAAGACCTCAGTCAAGATATGTGGTTCACAATGGCATCAAGAGAGTTTTGGAGGGATCATGATGCCTTCTATTAATTTATGATTAAAACAAAAACAAACAAGAATAAGAGTTGTAATACTAATTAAATCAGTTTGATTTTTCTCTTTATAACAGGGACAAGAATTTGTGTATTGCTTTGTGTCTTGTTTCTGGAAAATTGTCTGATGCACACTTAAATGATCAAAATTATTATGAAGAAAATGAAGAATTGAATTAAATGTCTTAACACAATAACTAAGAAAATGCGTTGAAGGGTATGTTACCCAGTTTGATGAAAGCATTTCAGATTGTATATAAAACCAGCACATTGTACCCCATGATTGCACTAATGTACACAGATATGATGTAACAAAAATAAATAAATAAATAAAAATTAAATGTCAGTTTGGCTATAAATTTATTTTGTTGATAATTAGGCTTTCTGAGGTATTCTTCTTTAACCTTATTAAAATAATCAAAGAAAAAGTTAAACTGGAAATAATTTCTAATACTTGGGTGAACGTTTTAAGAAGAGTAGACTGCCTTGCAAATTTACTAAAATCTGTTGCTTATGTTTAATTCTTTAGTTGAATTATCATACAAGTACAAAGAAGTTGGCATATTTTCATGAAATTTTGAAAATATAAACAACACAGTACTACCTATGTGTACACATATACCTGAGCAAAAACTCATGAATGCTTTGATCAACACTCAGACAGAGAATGTGACCAATGAGCAATATTAGGACATGCGGTCCAACTTTATTAGTCATCAGGAACACTTGAAATTAAACTATATACCCACTAGAATGGATAAATACAAAAAAGTAATTTTAGAAACTAAGTATTGCAGATAATATTGAGAAATGGGTACTTACCTACTGCTTTGGGAGTCTAAAGTAGTTCAACGTAATCCCATGAATTTGGGAAACTAAACACTAGAAAGCAATAGATGGTGAAGGAGAGAAGGAGATATAATACCAATCATCCAGAAACTCTACCGTTTTACCTAAAGGAAGTGCATAAATCTGTTCCTTATAACACATGAGCTTTTGGTAATAGTCACACGTTAAGAATTAGAGAAGTTCAATCGAGGAAAAATTCATAAATAAATGTTGCTGTATTCATGTAAGGAAATATCCTGCAGCAATAATAATGAACAGGTTACTCCAATATACTACAGCGTTGATAATTCTCACAGATGAAATATTGAATGAGAAAACTCAGTCACTAAATATACATGCTGTATTTGAAGACCACTCCATGGATTTGGAAATCAGATATTGGTTACCTATAAAGTAGAAGTGAACTAGGAAGAGGCACAGCAGAGGATCCAATAGTAACTGAGAAACACCTAGTACCTTATCTAGGTGCTGGTTAGGCAGGCATTCATTTGTATGAACTCATCATGCTGTCTAATTATGATTTAGTCACTTTTCTCTCTCTTTCTCTCTCTATATAATGTGCCAATAAATGGTTAAAAATACAAGTGGGCATCTGGCAACAGGAAAGCCACCAAAATCTGGGTGGCACAGACTTTTCTAGTATCATTATCTTCACGTGAAGCAGAAATGAGACAATGAATCAAGTCATGTTGTTTCATAAAATTTATTGCATTACTGTTATAATTAAACATTAAATTAAATCAGAAGTGCTGAAGTTCTATCTGTTCTGCGTTAGTTGTGCATATGGCATGAAGTTCCCTGCAATATGGCAATACACATCATCTGTGACAGGAAAACAAGATGCAAACAGCCCGCCCTGCTTTCATTCCTTCTGTACAAAAACTGCCTGTGCCAGTACTCATCTCATCTGGTCATTTTATCTTTACTAATCCTAGAAAGTTGACAGTAGATGAATTGTAGAAAGATAAAATGCGTATGTACACTGCTTATTTAAGAGCTAGGAAGCTGTGCACTCAGTAAATTATACAGTATTAGTTAGATAGTAGTCAGTTGGGTGAAGCTGATTTGCTGTTAATCATCATCATTTCATAAATAAATTTGTGTTTTTCTCAAAATTCATTTTCAATACCAGAAGCTGAAAATTTTTAGCTGTGTGCTAATCATACGTACCCACAGAGGCTCACATATCCATACACATATGCATGCCCACATCAACATACGCGTAGACACAAAAAAGATAGATATGTGGCCTTGAGAGGGATATAGGCTTTAGAACTGAGGGGTCTTTTTTCCTTTAAAGGTTTTTTAAAACTTTTTTTTCTATTTTAAAAATCTATATTTCTGCTTCTATAGAACAGACTCTCAAGTGAACCAGCCTCATATTTTTGCATATACAGATGTTTGATATGAATGAAGGCTGCCCCCTTAAAAAAGAAGATAGTAAATGTCAAATGTTTTCAACACAAAAATTACCGGGATTTGAGATAATGGAAATGTTAATTAGCCTGATTTAATTATCCCATATTGTATTCATAATGTAACTTTGTACCCCATAATTACATCAATTATAATTTGCCAATTTTCAATTAAGCAAAAATTTTTTAATAAGAACTATATGAATTCTATTGCAAATATACTTCTTCTATATTTCTTTAAGAATTCCTTAACACTGGTGTCTAGTATCAGCTGAATTTGTCATTATTATTTTTTCTATACTTAAACAGAAACATATATTTTTCTATCACCAAATATTAAAAGTAAAAAAAAAAATATAAAGTTCCTCGTTTTAAGGAAAATAGGTAATAGTCTATCACTTTACATTGTTTTCATTCTTCAATGATTTAAAATTTAAAAAAAAGTGTTATAAGCCTCCTTCATTCAAGTGTGATCTGCATTGACCTTGGAGATGACCACATTGTGATTCTTGCTCTCTGAAAGTCTAAAGTGAAGAAGCAAAGCTCTTCACTTGTGTACATTGTTCCTTCTTTGCATTTATCAAGGAAATTCAAATAGCTGTAGAATAAAGGGATAGAAAAAAGGATGAAGAAATTAAGGCTGCACTGAACAGCCCAAACAACTAATAGGGAAATATAGAGAGATATAGGGACACCTGGTTGACTTTGCAATTTTACATACATTTACCTTCATGAAAAAGGAAAGCTTTTGTTATGTATTCTCTGGATGAAGTGAAAAAGAAAACTGTGTACAAGAAAAGTAAGATATAAATAAAATTTTCCATTAATCCATCTGGAAAATGTCAACCCACTTCTATTCCAGTATTTATCTTGGTATATGCTACAAGAAACATATTTTTTCAAGGGTTTTGATCTGACACATGATTATTACCCAAGACAATTGATCCTATTGTTTTAGAAACAGAAATGTCAGATTCCTGTCCTTTGAGTTCTTTACCATAGATAGTAAAGAAAAATAATCTTAGTTCAACAGAGAATGGGAGTTATTGGGTTCTGGAAAATTGTCTCAGTTTTTAATCATTATAATTAATTGCTGTTTTATGATATATTTTATGGTCAGTATGGTAACACCAGACAAGTCTAACTTAAAATTGCATTTTCAGTGGTGTTTAACAAGAAACATAAACCATAAACCAAAGGAAAGTGCTTTTTTTTTTCCCCTGGTAGAACATTTGGGTTAATTAATGTCATGCAAATGGGTTAAAATGTGGTATTCTTTAATGGTTGATTCTGTTCTACAATATCATGCAGTCTTCAAACTTTGCCCAAGACTACTAAACAAATCGTGAATACACTGAGGTCTCCTTGCGGTCCTTAGACCTCCTGTCAATGGTTTTACTGGTTTAAATGATTACATGGGTTTTTTGCATCAAATGGGGAAAGAATGGAATCCACAATGACACTGAAAAAAAAAAAAAAAAGCTTTTCCTTCTATGCACCTGTGTGTCTAGATTACAAGGGGAAAAAAAAAAAAAAACAGAATTGTTACTGAGGGAAAGTTTAAATTAAAAATGAAGGCTGCCACTTCAACAGAAATAACAGTGAAAGCTGTTGTTTGGTAAGGATATTTACCATTGCAGAGATCAAAAACAGTAATTTGCTAGCTAGGAGAAAATATGGGATTTGTGTGCGTAGTGAATTCAGATTTAAACTTTATCAAAACAAAGTCACACCAGCCCCCGCAAAGGTCTTTGTGTGTTGATTAACTTTGGAAAGTTGGCTGTAAAGGAGTGAAAATTCCATTTGGAACCACTGATCTGGGCATGTCTCTTGAGTGATATATGACTCTAAGCACAAAGTGTTTGATCAATCAGAGGGTTAGGGGAATAAAATTATGATTATCCTTGGGAAAATAGTAATGTATAAAACATACTTATTAGAAATTTTTAAAGACATAATAAGTATAGAGTCAATGGACATATGAGTTTATTTTCTCAAAATGTTAAAATATTTTTTAAAATTATTTAAATATAAGTGATTAGAATCAGAAAATTTGGATTATAGTCTTGACTGAGCATTTAATAATCACCAGGGTCTTGCATAAATTACCAAATTGTTTTGTTTTTCCACCCATCTTTCTTATTAAATTAAAGTTTATTAAAAACATTATTTGCAATAAGCTGTAGACGACAGAATTCCTAAATTCCTACATTTGTAACAATAAGCAGTTTCTCTCTCCACATGATGCCATCTTTATATTGCCAAAACGTAAATTGCAAGATATAATTATAAAGAAATAAAAATTTTTCTTCCCTGCTATTGCCTCTCTACACTTATTTAATAAGGGCATTCAGCCTCCAACCCTGATAAAACCTGCAGCGCTGGTGTTTTTCTCAGATCTGGATTATAAAAAGTCCTGAGGCCAGGAATTGAAATGTCCAATCCTTTATAAATTTTTAAGATATAAACTTCAGTTAAATTTGTAGATTTCCCCTTGTCCCAACCTGATCTGTTAGAAATGAAGGATTCACCCCAAGAGATGGAGATGGAGTCAAAAAAGCCTTTCTGCAACATGCACATCTGTTTTTCCCCTTCAGCTTCTCCACTGTAGTCCCTAACATCACAAGGCCCAGGTGATCACAAAGGGGAAGAGGACAAGGGACAGGAAGGTCTCATCCGATAGGTACTAATGAGAATTGGCATGAGAAGATGTTAGAGCAGACATTTCCCGAGGGACCTTTGTGGGTTAATCTGAGTCACACTCACTACTGCTGCTTCAGATGTCTCCCTAGAAGTTACTGCTAAGTGAGTAACTTCAGCTTTCTCTCTCTTGTCATTTTGCTGAGGCCTAATTCCTCCTCCAGGCAGTCTTCTCAGGTTGGATCTAAAATAATCTAAAACTACCTTTTCTGTGTGTATGAGATACACAGCTACTTGGCAGGAAACACATGAACATTCTTTCCCAAAAAGACTCTAAAACGCAGTAACTTTTCAAAGTATAGCCATTCTTCTATCCCCACAGAAAGCTTCAGATGGATCTTTTCTCATTAGGTTTTTTTTTTTTTTTTTCAGGAGTAATTTATACTATATTCTGCCCCCTAAAATGTAAGAAACACATTTTAAGCATTTCTAGTGATTTTGTGAAAGTCTCTTTTAGACTGGGTATTTATAGAGTTCTGACTGTCAGCATAATTAATATTTTGGACATGATAAGTTATTGAAGGAAAAAGGTTTATACTGGAGAATGTGGAATGTTGAACAGTACATCGGTAGTCTACCCATTAGATGTTATCAGCATACAGCCCTGCCTGAGTCACAATGATCAAATTGTTTCTAATAATTTCCAAGTGTCCCCTTGACATAAAATGACCCTAGGAGGACCATGGTATTAAATGTTAGCTCACCCTATTCTTCTCCTGTTTTGGTAACTAAGACATAGGTCTTGCTAAAGAAAATATTCTCAAATATGTCTCTCTCAATATTCTTTGTTGATTAGTTAAGCTCTGTATGTATATAAGTTATTTAAGAATTATCCAGCTTATTTTTGAACATCTTAAGCAGGCCATAAAGGGAAAAGTAATAAAAAATGTACTTACCAACAAGGAAGGCATGGGTGCCACCAAGCAAAATACTCTGTAAACAATTGCTACTTGCATATCTGTACCTTTACACAAAATATCATCCTTTTCTATGTGTGGCCTATCCAGCACCTCATCTCATGTTGGTATCTAGTATTGTTATCGAATATATATCTAATGCATTGTTTTAGAGTCTTAGTTGAAACATCTATTATAATGATTTATCACACATGAAAGTATCCTATTATAAGAGATGTGCTCATTATACAGTAAATATTCAATACATTATACCAAAATTAATTTTGTCCTCAATAGGGCAATGGCTTTTGGCTTTATTTTACCTTTAAAGGTCATGAAATATGAAATGTGTGATTTCTAATAAAAAGTTTATTGTATCTCACATAAGGAAGCAGTACAATTAATTAAAGTAGGCACTAAAACGCCAACACAGTTTTGCCATCTTTATTGTAGTTTGTTTATGCCAGCGCTGAAGCAGCCAGGGGAGCAAGTAATAATGAAATCACAAAAGTTATTTGCCACAGTTTGCTGAGAGTTGAATATTTTTCCTTGTAAGAAATGGTCCAAAGCCCAGAAGAAGTGTAGCCAGTTGTTGCAAGTTCTGGTAAATACAGTGGATAACTGAGAGTTTCAAAGTCCAGCTTCCGTAGTTTGAGAAGCATTGTTTGTGTGGCACGTGCTCTACCTTTATCTTCTAAGAAGATTGGCTGTCTCTATTGGCCACTTTCAGCTGTTTAATCATAAGCATCTTCATCATTTCATCCAACTGGTTGTAGTACATATCCACCATAATTAATTGACCAGCTTTTCATGAAGGCATAGTGGATAATTCCAGCCACCAGATAGACACCAATAGTTTCATTTTCTTTTCTTTCTTTCTTTTTTCTTTTTTTGATGCAGGTTTGGCTTTTGAGTGTGTTTCAGCACTTCATCTTTATCTAACCCTTGTGTCAAATGCTTGTGATTATCAAAAATAATCCATTTTTCATCACATGTAACAATATGATATAGAAATGGTTCACTTTTGCTGGTTATGACAGCAAAAAAGGGCAAACTTTGAGATAATTTCTCTTATGACATTCATTTAGTTCATTTGGACCCCATTTATCTAGCTGTTTTGCCTTGCTGCTTTATTCCAAATAGTCAAATATTGTTGGAATAGAATGTTAAACCTTGCTGCTAATTACATGTAAGCATGTAAGTTGAAAAGGATTCACTTGCACTACAGCTTTCAATTCATCATTACCCTAATTGGTCTCAGGTTGCCCATGTGGCTAATTTTCAAGATTAACATTACCAGAATGGAACTTCTCAAATACTGATGTACTGTGTGTTCATTAGCCCAAACACCTTACTGATACTTTAAGCTGCCTGTAGTGCATTGCTTTCAAGATGGAACTCACATTAAGAAATAACACAAATTATGACTTATTCATAATTGCTCTAAATGTTCTAAAAAAGTTCTAAAAAAATTGAAAGATAAACACAAGCCAAAATGTGTATTTGAAAGAATAAAGATGTACCTCATAATAAAAAAAAAAAGGTTTCAAATGAAATGTCTGTGAAACCAACTGTCAAACTTAAAATTGAACATTTCATATTTAATAACCTGATAATTTGATTATCCTTGCATTTAGTTGGAGATTTAGACCATTTAGATATAATGTAATGATCAATATGTTTGTTTTGTAATCTGGCATTTTTATATTTGTTTTATTTTCTTCTTATCTACTCTTTGTTCCCTCTTTTTCTTTTTGATGCTAAATAACTTTGTTTAATTACTCTTTTGGCTTATTAACTTTATTTCATTAAGTCAGTTATTTAGTGGCCTCTCTGAGATTTACCAGATATGACTAACTTGCTACAATCTACCTCCAACTAAAATCATTCTGTTTCACTATATTCATATATATGCGTATATACACACTCATGCATCCTGATAATTAGCACTTCTAGAAAATAAATCCATATTTATATATATCTATTTTTTTTTGAGACAGAATTTCTCTATGTTGCCCTTAGTAGAGTGCTATGGTATCATAGCTCACAGCAATCTCTAACTCTTGGGTTTAAGCAATTCTCTTGCCTCAGCCTCTGAAGTAGCTAGGACTACAGGCATGAGCCACAACACCTGGCTATTTTTTTGGTCCAATTTTCATTGTTTAGCAGGCCCAGGCTGGGTTCAAACCCACCTGCCTGGGTGTATGTAGTCAGCACCCTACTCACTGAGCTATGGGCACTGCCTATATCTATCTTTTTTGATCCATTTGTCTACCTTTTGCAAATACATTACATACAGAGGAACAGAATGAAAATGGAAGAAGTCTCTTCAACAGAACTATGCAAACCATATGGAAAGACACTTTTAAAATATGTTAAAATGCCAATGTAGTGGGCGGCGCCTGTGGCTCAGCGAGTAGGGCACCGACCCCATATACCGAGGGTGGCGGGTTCAAGCCCGGCCCCGGTCAAACTGCAAAAACAAAAAATAGCCGGGCGTTGTGGCAGGCTCCTGTAGTCCCAGCTACTCGGGAGGCTGAGGCAAGAGAATTGCCTAAGCCCAGGAGTTGGAGGTTGCTGTGAGCTGTGTGAAGCCACAGCACTCTACCAAGGGTGATGAAGTGAGACTCTGTCTTTAAAAAAAAAAAAAATGCCAATGTAGAATCATTTTATATGCAAAAATATATTTTACAATTAAATGTAAAATAACGATATTTTTATCAGATAAATAAAAGCTGGCAACATTTATTGCAATACAAATCAAAGCCAAGAGAATTTTTCAGAGGAACAAAAGTCAAGAAATTTTACCACAAAATATGTCAAAGGAAATAATTTTGAAAGAAACAAAATGGCACTACATGAAATTTACATCAACGTAAAAGAATGGAAATCATCAAAATGGTTAGAATAAGCACAAACCATTAAAGACTTTAAAATTTGATGATTGAAAGCAAAAATAGCTAAAAACTCTATGACTTAAAGCACAATAAGAAGTAAAATTCATGATAATAACCCCAAGATATATTCAGAGGATTGGAAGAACACTGTGGGAAGTTTCTTACGTCTATTAAGTTGTAGCTTTGTAGTCTGTCAAATGCTTACTTGTAATAGCATTTCTCAAAATTCTCTTTCCTCCATGTTTCTGGTCAATGTGCATCACAGCTGAAATTCTTGTATCTCCAACAGCCATTTTGTAGCTCACACATTTTGCTGTTTATCCATTGATTTACTTACTTAGGGTAAGATAGTGTACCAGACCTGCAAATGTTCTGTCTTTTATTATATTTGATTCTTCTTTTTCCTCTTCGAGTCTTGGGAAGAGGAGAGCACACATACCACAGTAACAAGAGCCTCTGTAGAACACCTTGGCACAACTAAGGATTGAAGGAAACAGAATTTCAGCAGGTTTCTATCCGTCTGTGTGGGCTCCCGCTAAAGTTTATTGATTCCAGTCTGTTCTTCTCACTCCGAGTTTATATGCGTCTTTTCTCACTTACTGTCTGTCCTGTGAATTTCAACTACATCATCAGATGTAGATTTGATTCAATTTACAGAGACTGTGCAACCAGTTTACACAAGTGTCTAAGGTCAAATTCCTTCATATACGCAGAAACACACTATACACAGGGATGTTTATGCATGTATACACATATATTTATATATGTGAATATATGCATGTGTACACATATGTTCATATACCTATAGAAATATAAGTGAATGTGTGTATATATACAAAAATTAAAGTTGATTTTCATAAAGTTCATTTTCATACTATTTTTATTTTTTACTTAAAAGTTCTCTTTTGTTTTTCTTCATCTAGTTTTTATTTTTTTAAGACAGAGTCTCATTATGTGGCCTTGGCTAGGTTGCCGTGGCGTCACAGCTCACAGCAACCTCAACATCTTGGGTTTAAGCGATTCTCTTGCCTCAGCCTCCCAAGTAGCTGGGACTACAGGCACCCGCCATAATGCCCGGCTATTTTTTTATTGTTGTTGTAGTTGTAATTGTTGTTTGGCAGGTCCAGGCTGGGTTCAAACCCACCAGCTCCAGTATCCGTGGCTGGCGCCCTAGTCGCTGAGCCCTTCTTCTAGATTTTGCTTTCCTTATTTTCTATATTGTTAACAATGCTATGAGTGAAATATTTGCACGTTCAATCACACACTTCCTAGCTTTCATTGCTTTCTCTGAAACACTGGCTAGGGGTATTTCATTGGAGATTATTTACTGTCTAGTCAGTAGTTTTGTTACCTTTGGGTCAACTGTTCACCCAGGATAAATCAAAAGTAAGGTGTGAACAACACTCATTAATAAAATAGCCTTGTTTTCAATAACAGACTGCATGGTACACTAACAAATGTGTTACCATGTTACTAAATAACAGTAATGTTTAAACCAAACATGTATTAGATTCTTAATTTTTAATTGCTTGATTATACATTATATTATGGTATTACCACTACTCAGTTACCAGTAGTTGAGATGATGAAGCTATCATCCTCATTACATACACAGGAGAAGATGGAAGCGGAACAGGCTGAGGGACTGTTACATAGCACTGAAGGACTGGAAAGCATAAAACTAGAGTGGAATACTCTTCACGTTCAGCTTAATCTCTTTCATTTCAGACCATTTACCATGAAGGTTGAATATTATTTTGTCCTTTTGTCAGCTTTTATCTTGTGTGAATATACATGTTCTTTAAGGTGATTGTTTTTGAAATTATGTTTGTGATCTTGTAATGACAAAGAATTTTTCTCTCTTATATTTTTAAATCACCAACAATGCACTTCAAATAGACATTGAGGTTGCTGTTTGGGGCTGAGAGATGAAGCAGTTTTCACCTTTTGCTTTTGCAGTGTTCGATTTGAGGCTTGCTAGTACATTAAGTTGTGTGGCTTTCAGCTTTCTTCCCTGAAACCTAAAACGAAATACATTTCCTTATATAAATTTGATAATTCTACTTTCATATTATCACTACAGGAAATTTAGCTCTTCATTTTTATTTTATTTACAACAACCTAACGTGTAGAATTATTTAGTTCCCTTCTCACACCTGACTAGGTTAAAAAATGAAGTTTACTTTTAGCTTAATATTTCTCCTGTTTTCATCGTTTTATTGTATGTTTAATGTTTTAAATTTTTTAAAGGAGTTGAAGGTTTCTATAAATGGTAAAGTGGTGGATATCAAAGTAATCAGACATGTGGACGCATTAGTAGTGCTTAGCAAAGCCTAAAAACTGTTTAAACTTGTTGTACACTATTATGTACAGTATTTTAATTCTAAGCGTTAGGGTCAGGAAAAACAGATACTTGCAGTATAACTTATAAAGGAAATTAGTGTTCTTAGATTGCTTTGCAGATAACTATCTTGAGCTCTACTGTTCAGACTCTAGCTTTATTACCCCAACTCTCTTTGTTCGCTTTGCAATATATAATTCTCTATCAATAAACATTACAGAATGGAATTTATATTAAGCCAGTCAACTGTTACAATATCACTAAATTGGATTATCCAGAGCATTTACTTAATAATGAAAATCCCATGCATATTCCTTAGTGTGAATTGGGAAAAATTCTTGTGCAATGGTTTTTATATTTAATGAAGGGATTTTAAAACATTTTACAAATACTAATCCTTATAATACCTCAACAGATTAGGATTATAAATGATACTTTATTGGGAGACACTAAGAGATGATATGTGGGTTTCTTAAGTTGTCAGCCCATAAAGCTACTGTTATAAATAGGTTTTCTGGGTTCATAATTTTTTTAGCCTTACTTTTAAAAAGAGGCAGTAGCTTCACACTATATATTAACCACCAGACTGTAACTCAGAACTTTCAATGGTAAAAGTGCAAAAAGGCTGTAATTCCTAACATAAAAGTAAACGATACGTCAATCAATTATTTCATTTAAAATAAGAAACTTCTTTTTAAAAATAAGAAAAAAAATCAATGATATTAAGGTTCAGTTTCAGGTTTTCATTCTGATTATTTTATTTATTCATCTTGACAAACTTCTCAGGAATTTCTTCTATTTATTTTATAAGCAGGTGGATCCAGGTTAGGGTGTGTGAAATATTTCCTCATGTTCCTGTCCACAAGTCCCACACCTGAGAACCAGCGTCTGTGCTTTCCCACGCTATCCTTCCACCATTTTGAGAGCAATCATACGCTTAAGTGCAATCGTAAGCTCAAAATTATCAGAATTTTCAGTTATTTTCGTTAATGTACTGTTACCTTTTCAGCTTAACATTCAGGGCACCTTTCCCACCCCCAAACATATTAGTTTAAATAAATAAGCATAAAGATTCATCATTCCAAACTTAATAGGCTAAAATCTTTCTTCTAAGTCTTATTCCAGAAAAAACATTAAAGAAAAGAGTGAGGCAGCAACATGATGTTTCTCCACGGTATTTTGCAATCTCATTTATTTTCTCCTAGTACAAGATAATCTAAAAGACTCTGAGTAACAAAATTTATGTCACGATATCAGTACTAATACATTTGTATTAAGTATATAACTTTTAAAGGGCATGTTAGTAATGGAACAAAATTTAAAAAAAACAATATCAGGCAGATTAGAAGCTGAGAAGAGTTAAATGTAAAACTGAAAGAATATTTGGTATAATTTATAGTTCACATCCCTGAAATCACAGTAGTCCAGGGTCATTTAAATAAGAAATTTATTTACATCAATAGGATGCTAGGCTCTAATTGTATTACAGTACCACCTAGTCATGGAAATCTTAATGATGATCTGCATTTAAAATAATTGCAGAAAAATAATGTTAGAAGTTTAAGAAAGGGCAGTTATGTAGAGTAGTTTATGCCTTTAACTGTTTGGATGTACACTGGAGGTTTGTCATGTAAAAAGGCACAAAACATGTATGCTAGAAACTTAGTGTTTAAAAATTAAATATACATCACATTTACAAACTAGATTATCTTAATTTTTGGCTTATTAGATTTGAATATAAACTTAAGACTATGATTTATATTTAAAATAATTTCATTTCTGCTGTTTATTATAAATTGACTTGTATATAGAATGTATCATTTATCCCTAAAAGGTAAACATTTCACTAACTCTAATTTTCTTTCAGTAACTGACCATGTTAACTTAAGTGTCTGATTCGCTTAGTTAAACAAAGATTTTTCTGTTTTAACATTGTTTAAGAATTTTTTTTTATTTGAGACAAAGCCCAAGCTGTCATCCTGGGCAGTGCTGCGACATCACAGCTCATAGCAACCTCCAACTCCTGGACTCAAGCAATTCTCCTGCCTCTGCCTCCCAAGTAGCTGGGACTATAGGCACCTGCCACAACACCCAGCTATTTTTTGGTTGCAGCCATCATTGTTGTTTGGTGGGCCCAGGCTGGATTCGAACCCACCAGCTCAGGTGTATGTGGCTGGTGCCTTAGCCACTTGAGCCACCTTTTTTTTTTTTTTGCAGTTTTTGACCAGGGCGGGACTTGAACCTGCCACCCACGGTATATGGGGCCAGCGCCCTATTCCTTGAGCAACAGGCGCTGCCCCATTGTTGAAAATTTTAAAAGCATCATTTGAGGGTCAGTGCAGTGGCTCATGCCTGTAATCCTAGCACTTGGCAAGGTTGAGGAGAATGGATTGCTTGAGCTCAGGAGCTGGAGCCAGCCTGAGCAAGCGGAAGACCTCATTCCTACTTAAAATAGAAAAACTAGCCAGGCATGGTGGTGCGGGCCTATAATCCCAGCTCCTCAAGAGGCTGAAGCAGGACGATCACTTGCCTGAGAGTTTGAGGTTGCTGTGGGCTACGATCACATGGCTGCTACCCAGGGGCAACAGAGTGAGACTCTGTCTCAAAATAAAGTAAAATAAAATAAAATAAAGCAAAATAAATCATTTAACTCTATTAAGGCTACTTTAATGTTTTCTTGATTATAAAAGAATACATTTTCTTAAAATTTTCAGTTATTATTGCCGCCCCCTTCAACTGAAGAAGTAGAAATGGTAGATGGAAACTCATCCGCATACTCCCTAACGCCCTTTGTCAGGTAGTAAAGATGAACAGCAAGTAGTAATCTCCACACGGGAGAGCAGGATGCACAGGACAAAGGACGCATGATCTATCTATAATGATCTATCATCTCACATTAATTATGATCATGTTGGGATGTGTTAACAAAATGTTTGATTTTTATCAAGAGAGGTTTTCTGGTGACCGATACATAAAAACTGATAGATGTTTCATGTAAAATATCTCATTTTTAAAATTATGCTGGGAAAAACAATGTGACAATGAAAAAAACATCTATCTTCTAGTAGAATGTTGTTTATGACACACAACTTTACAAGTTCTGTTCTAAGAAAGGTTAAAACAAAATTACACCTCAACTAATTGTACCATGATTTTCTTTTTCCGATAATTTATTAAAAATTGTTCTATGTTGAGTGAAAATTTTCGCTATGAAAATTAAATAAGTTATATTGTATACATGAGAATTTTTACATATTTGTATAGAAAACGTAGTGGGTACATCTAAAATCCTATGATTCTTTTGGATACAGCTCCTTTGAAACATTTATTTTACATTGAGTTCTAAGTAAGCCAAACTTATTCATAACTTTTATGCACATTATTTACATATAATTTTCATAACTATGATACCTCCCCATCTAACTGTGGGAGATACAGTTAAAGGCCACCAGTAAATGTCTGAAACAGTGGATAGTAACAAACTCATCTACTATACATTTTTCCCATGTATACACACCTACGATTGAGTGTAATTTACAAATTATAGACAGTGGAGGATACACAGCAATAAATACTAAAATATCAAATCAGAACAATGTGCTGTAATAAAAGTTATAAGAATGTGGTGTCTCTCACAATAGTTTCTGGAACTGTGGAAAACTGTCACCACAGAGAGTGAAACTGCAGACAAGGGAAGACTGCTGAGTATTTTGTATCTGAATATGAGTCTGATGCGTTCCTCTTAGAGTTTCTTACTGTTTAAATGGAAATTGTAATTAGGCTTGTATCATCAGAGACTTTTTTGAGAGTAGCACACACCATTCTCTGATTATTTTATTTCATTAACCAGATGGTAAAGTAGATATGCTCATGGATCGTCTTGCCACATTGATCTGAATTGAGTGCCATCTACTTATCCAAAGGATTCAGTCATAACTGTAGTGTGTGGTAGTAACTTTAGTGCTGCTAAACAAATTTAGACTTTCCTTCCCTTGCTCAATTTAAAAAAAAATTAAAACACAGACAGGTAGATCAGAGATGGTCAAAGGAACATCCTACCCTCACCTACACACGAAGTCCTTTGATCTCATACCTGGCCACTCTCTGAGATACATACTAAATAGCTAGTTGTATCACTAAGTGCTTTTCTAGTTAATGAAAATACATTTGCTGATTTTTTTGTCTCTTTAATACTCTTATTCTTCCAGATAATCATTAAGAAGACACTAGAGCTGTGGAAATACAGCAACATCACATACAACCGTAGAGGCAGCCAGGCTGCCCCACTGGTCCTGGTACCAGAAAACATTAAACAGAAGGAAGGCAAGGACTGACCTATGACAGCAGTTCGTGTCTGCTCTTTTTGCTCTTTAACTGATACTAAAGATTTTGACTTAACAATTTTTTGTGACTTGATTTTATGTACGTTAAGCTTTCCTAATTTTTGAGGAAGGCTGTCATCAGGGCAGCTTCTTTACCTTCACAAACTCCCCCCTCTTTGGTTTTCTCCTGGCTCCAGTTCCTGCGCTCACCCTCCCTATACCTGCTCTTTTCTTTTGACCTTTCCATCTATCGATTCTATCCTGCTGGATTTTTATACCACTGCCTTGGTTGCACCTTTATGTAATATGGAGAAACTTCTTTATCTCTGTAGAAACTTCTTTGAGTGAAATGCTTTACCAGTTGTAGCTTTAATAAGGAAAACAAAACAATATAAAACTAAAAAAAAATCACCCACAGAGATCAGCTAGCCTATATTAATAACATCAGATTAAAATAAATCACAGATCACTTTTCTTTGGAACCCTCCCCTATTCTGGCAGGCTTTACTGACCAAGGCATTTTATTTTCTTTTTTGTTAGGAGAAAGAGCAATACAAATAGATAACTAAAATTATTAGAA
Organism: Perodicticus potto; assembly: GCA_963574655.1. Lineage (NCBI taxonomy): Eukaryota > Metazoa > Chordata > Mammalia > Primates > Lorisidae > Perodicticus > Perodicticus potto. Next base: position 44,172 of record CAUYRH010051780.1, read on the forward strand.
CAAATAGAACAATTCACTTTACATATTCACAATAATCATTAATTTATTAAGTAATGGACAATCACTAAATTTAAAAATTACAAATTATAGTAAATCACTATTTTTAAATTCATTTATTTCCTTGCAGTTGGAAAGAAAAAAAAATCTGTGGACTTAAACATGGAAATAATCTATGTTAGGGATTTTATTGTAATTAAATGATTGTAATTAGATAATGCCTCTACATAAAAACATTAAAAATTATTTGCATTACTTTAAAAAAAGAGAAAGGAAAACATAAATTTATTGACAATTAAATACAAGAATGTCATCTTAATGCTCATTTATAGTGGAATTTTGGTTTGTGTTTTGTGCATAATCACAATACATTTTATCTTATGGTTATAAGCTGAATATTTGTGTACCCGTCTCCTCCCCAAATTTATATGTTGAAACCTAATTCCCAATCAGATGGTATTTGGAGTTGCAGGTTTGGAATGTGATTAGATCATGAGGATGGAGCCATCATGGGTTTAGCACCTCATAAAAGATGCTTTAAAATTTCTCTTATCCCCTTAGAAGGGTGCAGGTGAAACTTACTAAATGCAGACTATATAGGTCTTAACATAATAACTAAGAAAATGCCATGAAGGCTATGTTAACCAGTTTGATGAAAATATTTCTGATTGTATATAAAACCAGCACATTGTACCCCATGAGTGCATTAATGTACATAGCTATCATTTAATAAAAAAAAAATTATAACCCCCCCCAAAAAAAATTTCCCTTATCCCTTCTACCCTGGAAAGACATGCACAACAGAAATTTGGTCATCCACGAAACAGAAAGTGAGCCCTCACTAGATGCTGAATCTGCTGGTACTTTGATCTAGAACATTCTAGCCTCTTGTACTGAGAAATAAATTGCTGTTGTATATGTTACCAAGGTGACTGGACTAAGACCAATTAATACTTAATTTTGCTGGATAAGCAAACTCTCTCCATTCTCTTTGCCAGTCATACTGGCTATACCCCGTAACAGGTAAAACCTCTGTAGAATGTTGGAACTGAGTTATATTCACTCTAAATTCATTTGAGTTAATTCCTCTATTCTGGCATATCCAAGCTCTCGCTGCATACTGGCTCATCCTAAATGTTAGTAATACGTATTAACATGAATGAAGTATCAAGTTAGCAGTTTATCTGGTCTTTCTTTGGAGCTCTGCACCGGGAGTCTTTCGCCGTTCTGGGATGGAAGGGCTGCCTATGAAGATGTTCTTGTACTGGAGATGGCAGAGTATAGGCGATATCCACCACACAAGCATATTTCAAGAGATTGGCGACATCATACCCACCAAAACATTGGCAAAATCACATCAATGGCCAAGCACACCATAGATTTCTCAGGGAAATGTACTCCACCCACAGGGAAGAAGAAGGGAGTTAATATTTGATGATCAGTAATTGAGTTATGCTCCACATTTGCAGTGATTGGTTATATAATTTAATAAAATGTTATGTAAACAAGGAAATATAATGAAGGAAGGACACATTTTGTTTCCTTGAAAACTAAGTTCAATAAATTGAGCAGAATCCAGATATTAAATTTGTTCTATAATAAATAAATACATACATGAATGTTAAATGTGATATAGATGAAATTACTATAAAATATTTAGAGAAAAATAGTAAAATTTGAAAGTTCTTGAATTAAAATTTCTTTGAGAAATTCTTAACATTAAAAAGGCTTAAATATAGGTGGGTGTTGTGGTGGGCGCTTATAGTCCCAGCTACTTGGGAGGCTGAGACGAGAGAATAGCCCTAGCCCAGGAGTTGGAGGTTGCTATGAGCTGTGATGCCACAGCACTCTACCGATGGTGACATAGTGAGACTCTGTCTAAAAAAAAAAAAAAAAAAAGCTTAAATAAAATCAGAAACTATAGATGATACACCAGTATAGACAAGGAAAAAAAGTCTTTAGTTGAACTTCTGAGAACTTTTACTTAAAGTCTTCATTATACAGCAATAATTAGAAAATAAATAGATTTCAAATGTCATTGTATTTAAATATATGATTTAAAGTTCATATTATATTACATTATGGGTTTTCTAATTCTGGTAAAACCATATTGTGAAGTTTTCCATCTTAATTTTTAAAGTGTATAAATTAATGTCACTTTAGTTACAGTTAAAATAAAAATTACGGGTTTTGTTCAAGTCACACAAGAGGATTATTAAAGAAGGAAGTCTTTTTTTTTTTTTTTCAAAAAGGATACTACATAACTCGTTAAAGTTAACATGTTTAGTTAAGTACCAATTCTTCAAAATTCACTAGATCCTTTTGTTGATGGCAGGATAAATAGATTACTATGGCAGTTGAAAGTGAACTGAATTTCCAATGAGCTTTGTAGCACTTTGATATCTGTATCACTCTGGTAACATTAACAGAGAAGGACTCTTTAAGTGGTTTCTTTTCCTAAGTCACCTTCAAACAAAGTTGCTGTTCAAAAGCACTGAAGCAAATCATGTCCTGGCTCAAGAACCCTCATTTACAACCACAGCTAATGTCTGGCCTGATAGAGATGAAGTTACTTTGTTTGTATTTCATGAGTTCATCTTTGTTTTGAGTCATATTGAAACTTTATAAAATAATTTTCCATATTTTATGTTTAATGTGTTCTCTCACATAGACTAATTTATTTCAAGATTTGTTTCTGCAAAACACAGCAACATTTGGTTAGGGTCATTCCTTCAATGCGTGACGTGACGCAACTTCCTGCTGTTCTCAGAAAATAAAAGGAGCCTTCTAACTTCTGATCACGCATGGATGCGACCATTTCAGAACTGACTCCACAAAAGGCTGGGTGGAGTCCTTTCACATTTTTTCATTCCATTATTTAGTTTTGAGTTAAAAAATATAATCATTGCATTTTTCTATGCTATGAACTCAGGAAAGAAAAATATTTTGATTTTATTTCAGATTAAAAAGAATTTTCATGCGAAAAATCTCCAAAGTCTGTACCACTGATATAGACTGTATATAATTTACACTTGACTAAAGTGTAAATTGCCTTTAACAGTGGTGGTGAAACCAGTCCATCTTTTTATAGAATTTTTCATTATTGACATATGCTTTAGGAAATATTAAATACGTATTTGTGGAAAGATTAGAACTAGTATAAGTTTAGAAGCTTTCACAGAATTCACAAAATCAATGTACAACTTGTAAACAGAATTTGGTATAATTTTATGTTTCAGTCTGATTTTGTCTCAACATCACATTTGTAGAGTTATTGCAAAAATAGAAGGTCTTACTATGTTATCAAACAGCTATAGCATAAATTCATTTCAGAAAAATTGTATCTCCTATTTGATGTTTTCTGTTGTATATTTATTGTACATACATAATTTTTAAAATTTTAGATTTTAAAATGTCTTTATGAGCAATTCTTTTATGCTTAGTAAATAAGATATTTTTAGATTTCTATTTCCAATTTAATTAATCACCTGTTTTATATCCTATATCCATATTTAATGGTACTATTGATTTGTTTGCTCATTTTTTATATGAGCTCTCTCCAGATGATGCGTATTTGCTTTTTGTCTAATAGAAAGCACAAATGAGGTTTGAGAATTTCAACTGTTTTCAGTACCAAAGTAAAAAAATAATTAGTCAGATGTTTCCTTATGGCACATGGACAACAATTTCTTTCACTTTGTATACAGTCAGGAAGTTAGGTTTCCTGCCATGGCTTTCACCTAAGCCTTACATTTAATCATCAATATTTCATAAGAAATCTGAAGAAATACTTTTGGCTTTCCTATTTATTTTTCTAACAGGAATTTATGCACATTTTAACTCAATAACTTCTTGATTTATCAAAAGTGAATACATGAGGGCGGCACCTGTGGCTCAGTGAGTAGGGTGCCGGCCCCATATGCCAGAGGTGGTGGGTTCATACCCATCCCCGGCCAAAAACTGCAAAAAAAAAAAAAAATAAAATAAATAAAAAAGAAAAAGTGAATATATGAAATGGTTCTTGTATTATATTTAGAAAGTCACATTAATGATTTGTTTCAGTAGTCTACTTTTTTTTCCTCTTGTTAATGTCATCCTTATTAAAGAAGTTTATCAGGACATAGGTGAGCACTCTCTTCATCTTGTGTTTACATTCACGTCAGTAATTTCTGGATAATAATTATGACATGCCAACTACTTGACTACTTTCTAAAGTGTTTTTTTCTGAACCTCTCATGTATTAAACCCACTTAGTTTAGACTAATTTGTTCCTAACAGGAGGAGACAATCTCTGGCCATCTTCCTTCATTTAATCAGGCTTCATGTTTAAAGATTACTTTATCTTCTTTGGAACTACTAAAATAAAAGCCTAAATATTCTTACTATGATTTTCAAGGAGAAATGATTTTTTAAATGGATAAACTCAGGTGGCACCGGTAGCTCAGTGAGTAGGATGCTGGCCCCATATACTGAGGATGATGAGTTCAAACCCAGCCCCGGCCCCAGCCAAACTGCAACAAAAAAATAGCTGAGCTTTGTGGCGGGTACCTGTAGTCCCAGCTACTCGGGATGCTGAGGCAAGAGAATCGCCTAAGCCCAGGAGTTGGAGGTTGCTGTGGGCTGTGTGATGCCACGACACTCTACCTATGGCAACAAAGTGAGACTCTGACTCTAAAAAATAATAAATAAATAAATAAGTAAGTAAATAAATGGATAAACTCTGTAAACAGTAGATGATACAAAGAGGTTGTGATTGTAGATAATAGATATCAAGAAAACAAGAGAGTTAACAAGCCAGGGAGTTTCCATATCTGAAAATAGAATTGAAGCAAGGCATACATTTCAACACCTGTCAAGGATGCACACAGTTAAATATGTTAGAAAATTCAGGAGATGGACAACTGGTCAAAATGGCTTCCCATATCTGAATATTGCTGAAGCATATGAGGATGAAAGGCTGGGACCTCCATATCTTTCAGGGTGATTTTCTACAAATTATTTTCTTCATTAAGAGCTGAGATTCAAAATTAGACACAGTAAGAACATTTTTTATGAAAAAGATCACATGTTTCCCATTTGAGAAAATTTCTGAGCAGAAATAGGCCTCAGTGCATCAAATTAAAATATATATCTTGTCAGGAAGACAAAATTAAACCTGTTTGATATACAATAAAACACTCAGAATTAGAGGGGAACAAAACAATTTTGGTCTAAAATTAACTACTGTTTCAAATTTGATACATTTTCCTGCTAATGCAGTCAGACAAGAGAAGGCAATAAAGGGCATCCAAATGGGAGCAAAGGAGGTCAAACTCTCCCTCTTTGCTGTTGATATGGATTAAAATAATTTAACCCATGCTCTGACAGACATACCTTTGATTTCATCCTCTCCTCAAGCCTCACTTTCAATTAGTCTTTGTTATTCACAGAGATTCTGTATATCGTTTAGTTTTTGAGATTAAAAAGAAATCTTTTCTCAGGCTCGTATGTCCCTAAACATGAACTTTCCTCATTCTTTTCTACTACTGCCAGAATATTCAGAAAATGTATTTTGGAGCTTAGTTCTTTCTGGTACTAAGTTGACAAACACAGTTAACAGCAATCAACTTATACTACTACTATACTACATAGTGTTTTTCTCTTCATCTAACAGCAAAAATTTATAAGTAATGCTCTGCCGTCTAAGTAATGTAATCACAGCTTTATAAGCTACATTTCCGTTACATAACACAAATGCTCCCTTTCCAGGCTTTGAGAATAATTTCCTTATCAACTGCTCTCTGGCCCCTAACCAATGGACATTGTGTCAGGGGTATAGATGATGGTGTGTGTGTGTGTGTGTGTGTGTGCACGGGCACACCCACAAGAACCAGTTTGAAGGCAAAACCCTACTTACACATTCAATTGTTTCTATTATTATAATTAGTTTTCTTATTCTGTGGCCTTAACTCTTAGCCATTGTACAAAACAGATGTTTATTTCTCACTCCTACTACATGAGTATCACAAATTCGTTAGGGCTTGATTCAGTGTTTCCCTTACTTTGCTCTAATGGATTAATCATTGTCTGGAAAATTTCTGTTCTAGTGACAGAAGTTAAAGGAACACACACCAGATTAGGCACTGTCTCTTGAAATGTGAACGAGAATTGTTACTTCCAGAACACCAAAAACCCGAGGGCTCAGATCTTTATGAATTCTGTGGACAGTGCCCATGTTGTTTTGTGAACTGACAATGCCCATCTTGCGGGGGCTGACTTTAGAGCAAGCGTGAGACAAGGCTGGCGGACCAGTCTGTGGAGAGTAAATCCCTGGACTCCTCCAAGTCATCAGTGACACTGCGACACTGGAACTTGGCTGCAGCTAGAGGCAGAGATTGAGGCACTCAAGGAGAAGCTGCTCTTTCGGAAGAAGAACCGAGGAGGAAGTAGCAGACCTACAAGGCCAGCTCTGGATTGACCGTGGAGGGTCGCGCCAAATCTCAGGGCCTCAGCAAGACGGTGACAGACGCACAAGACCGGGATGAGGAGCCCACTCGGAAGAACCAAGAGGAGCTGAACGAGACTGGTCACAGCCGACTGAGGAGAGTGCGGCAGTGCTTACCTTGTAGTTGATCAGGGTTGGAACTGCAGAGATGACACCTCCAGAGTGGGAATTCTGAAAGCCAGTTTGGAGCCTGGCCTGAGGGGGGAGGAGACCCGCTCCCTGGCCCTGAGGAGCAGCTCAATGGGGTCCTGCTGCACCTGGAGGCAGAGCTGGCGCAGACCTAGGCAGAGGGGCAGCTCCAGGCCCCGGAGTATGGGGACCTGGAGCACCAAGCTGGAACTGGAGGTTGAGATCGCTGTCTTCTGCTGCCAGAGCAAGGTCGTGAGGACTTCAATCTCGGTGATGCCCTGCACAGCAGCACTTCAAAAACGCCATCCAAAGACCACTCCCCACAGGAGATAGGATGGAAAAGCAGTATCTGAGAACAACTGACATCAAAGTTCCGAGGATTGAGGCAACAAGAGCAAGGGTACTAACTGGGGGAGAAGAAGGCCAATAAAAAGTTTAGAGGTCAAAAGAAATTGATGTAGGAAGAGTCACATATTTTATTTATTTTTGTGTCAGGTTGATAATATACATCTTCAAGAAATTTATTAATTTCACTTAGATTGTCAATTCATAGACATGCCTTTGAACAATATTCCCTTTGATCTTTTTAATGGCTGTGGGATCTCTGTTAATATTTCTTATTTCATTCCTGATATTGGGTAATTTTTATATATTTTTTTCTTTTAGGAAAAATTTTCGTAATATTTTGAGGCTTACTGTCTATCATTTCTAAAGGCTTTAGCTTTAGATCATATTAAGTTTTACGTTGGCATTTTTTTAAAGTCAAGAATAGAATTTGCTTTAGCAGTAACCTTAAAATTCCATTGTGAGGGGCAAATATTATTTAAACCTACAAGTTTGTTAATGCATGGGATACATTAAAATAATAGTTTCATATCTTGTATTTTTATGACTATTAAAGTAAGAATATCAGGAAATAATTTGGTATGTAAAAATATAATTTTATTTTCTTGTAGTTTGACATACAGTAGAACCTTCATAGTTGATCCCCTCTCTACCCTGACCACCTTTTAGAGTTGACCTAATTTTTATAGACTGGCCATACACCACATGTATGTATCAGTACAGTAGGCCTAGTTCCTTATATTGACCACTTGCATATGTTGACCAGTTTATTATAATCCCTTGGATGGTCAATTTACAGAAGTTCCACTGTATTAGATATAGTTTAGGTTTTACCAAATTCTCTGAGTTCCATGAGCATCGCAGCCCATAGCCTGACATCCCTAATAAACTTTTCAGCCTTCTAGGAATAAAGGTTGAGTTCTTTAAGGATTAGTTTGCCTGGACACATGGAGAACATTTCTTCACTAGAACTATTACTGAGAAGCACACCCAGTTTCCCATCATTCCCCAGCCGTCCACATACCTCTAGGGCTGCGCTGCCATGCTAGTTGCTTAGTAAAGAAACAAGGTGGGGGGAGCCGCTCTCCTGGGTCTAAAAATCAATCATCACTCTTTATTTCTCTTACTCTAGGAACCTGAGAATATTTCTCAGAAAATTAAGGAAACAAGGAGTTTGTTTTTTGAAAAAATAAATAAAATAGGTAAGCCTTTGGCCAGACTAACTAGAAATAAAAAGGTAAAATCTCTAGTAACCTCAATCAGAAATGATAAAGGGGAAATAACAACTGATGCCACAGAAATACAAGAGATTATGTCTGAATACTACCAGAAACTTTATGCCCAGAAATTTGACAATATGAAGGAAATAGATCAATATTTGGAATCACACCCTCTCCCTAGACTTAGCCCAGATGAAACAGATCTCCTGAACAGACCAATATCAAGCACTGAGATCAAAGAGACAATAAAAAATCTCCCAACAAAAAAATGCCCTGGTCCGGATGGCTTCACACCAGAATTTTATGAAACCCTCAAAGAGCTTATTCCTATACTGCCGAAATTATTCCAAAAAATTGAGGAGAAAGGAATCTTCCCCAATACGTTCTATGAAGCACATATCACCCTGATACTCAAACCAGGTAAAGACCCCA
>CAUYRH010051782.1:0-30777 GCA_963574655.1 Perodicticus potto
ATAACGGCTGCAACGGAAAAGTAGCTGGGCCTTGTGGCGGGCGCCTGTAGTCCCAGCTACTTGGGAGGCAGAGGCAGGAGACTCGCTTGAGCCCAGGAATTGGAGTTTGCTGTGAGCTGTGATGCCATAGCACTCTATCCAAGGTGACAGCTTGAGGCTCTGTCTCAAAAAAAAAAACAAACTCCTAACCAGGCTGGGTCTGGCACTTAATAAATGCCTGGTCAATCTTGTTGTTATGACAACAATATGATTGACAGTGGTGGTGGTGTTGGTGGTGATGTCGAAGGAAGAGGTGAAGTGTTCACCACTGCCCTGACCTTGTATCTTCTTGTCCTGACAGTGAAGACCTTCCACGTGGACAGTTGACCATGTGCCTGCCCTGAGCAGCGAGGCCCACCAGGCATCTCTGTTGTAGGTGGCAGAGCCAGGTGTTCGTCTGCGGACCTCCGGCAGTTGGCAAGCTCCCCCAGCAGCAGGATCCGGGCCTTGGCCCCACCATGTCGAGCCTCAGCGGTGGCTCCCAGGACACCGGTGGCAGCAGCAGCAGTGGCAGCAGCAGCAGTAACAATGGCAGTGGTGGCAGTGGCCCAAAGGCGGGAGCAGCAGACAAGAGTGCAGTGGTGGCTGCCTCAGCTTCAGTGGCAGATGATGCACCACCCCCTGAGCGTCGAAACAAGAGTGGTATCATCAGTGAACCCCTCAACAAGAGCCTGCGCCGTTCCCGCCCACTCTCCCACTACTCTTCCTTTGGTGGCAGTGGTGGCAGTGGCTGTGGTAGCATGATGGGCGGGGAGTCTGCTGACAAGGCTGCTGCGGCTACAGCCGCTGCCTCGCTGTTGGCCAATGGGCATGACCTGGCAGCAGCCATGGTGGTGGACAAAAGCAACCCTACCTCAAAGCACAAAAGTGGTGCTGTGGCCAGCCTGCTGAGCAAGGCAGAGCGGGCCACGGAGCTGGCAGCCGAGGGACAGCTGACGCTGCAGCAGTTTGCGCAGTCCACAGAAATGCTGAAGCGTGTGGTGCAGGAACACCTGCCGCTGATGAGTGAAGCAGCCGCTGGCCTGCCTGACATGGAGGCCGTGGCTGGTGCTGAAGCCCTCAATGGCCAGTCCGACTTCCCCTACCTGGGCGCTTTCCCCATCAACCCAGGTCTCTTCATCATGACCCCGGCAGGCGTGTTCCTGGCCGAGAGTGCGCTGCACATGGCCGGTCTGGCCGAGTACCCCATGCAGGGAGAGCTGGCCTCCGCCATCAGCTCGGGCAAGAAGAAGCGGAAACGCTGTGGCATGTGTGCGCCCTGCCGGCGGCGCATCAACTGCGAGCAGTGCAGCAGTTGTAGGAACCGAAAGACTGGCCATCAGATTTGCAAATTCAGAAAATGTGAGGAACTCAAAAAGAAGCCTTCCGCTGCTCTGGAGGTAACGGCGCCATAGAGGGAGGTGTGTGGGCTCTTGCATCTGTCTGGCAGTCCAAACCCACCCCTAACCCCCAATCCCATCTTTCCTACCTGGGCAAATGTCTGAGTGGACGCCCAGCCAGGCCCTGAGGTCTGGGGGCTCTGTGTTCGAGACACCACTTCACTGCCCTGAAAAGTCAGAGCCAGATCCTGAGAACCCATGAGGCTATAATTTGCAAGGCAAGCGTAAAATTCCAGGTAGAGGCCTAGCATCCTAGCCTGGCCCTGAGTTATAGGTCAGATATTGAGATTCCCATACATGTCCTAAGTTTCTGATGTTCTGACATGTCCAAAGCATCCAGTCCATGGACCTAAGATTCCACGGCTTTCCCCTATCCCATTTGAGAGCTTCTGTCCCACGGACGCTGTGGCCTTGAGGGTAGGCTCTTCATTTGCCCCTCCAGAACCCAGTTTTTCCCCCAAGGCCATCCAAGAATGGAGCTGACTCCTGGAAGAATCCTAGGTGACAAATTCTTTTAGGCTAGAGTCAGCGTGGCCATGACCCTGGAGTATAGGCAAGGGGCTGTCCACTAGACTGGCTTAAAGAAGGCAAAGGAGTTCCCAATGCTGCTTTCTCTCCCCCATTGAGCAGGGCTATCTCTGTGCCCCCAGATGCAGCTGGAATACTAGGCCTGGGTAGAAAAAAGCATGTTTTCAACCTCTTGTCTCTGTCCCTGTCCCTGCCCTTCTACAAGTGGGCTTTATGTGAATGTCCAGAATGGTTGAAAAACAACAGTGGTGTCCTAGCCATGGCCTCCTGGCTGCCTTCCTCCTTTCCAGCCCCAAACCTCATATTTCAGCTTTGCTGTGTGCACACGTAGGCTCCCCCTTTGGTCCAGTGTAGACACATACACCTCTGCCCAGAACATTTACAGACACAGCCACTTGATAAACACACCAAATACCAGCCACCACAGCTCCATGCACACTACAGTCTAGCAGAGCGTGAGGCACACACTCACATGCATATCCAGCGCACATGCTTATGTGCTCCTTTGCCAGAAGCATGCACACAGCCCCAGATGCACCACAGCCTCCTGGCTCTTGTTGCCTTTGGGCCAAGGAAGGGGTCCTCCTGTCTGGAAGGAGGGTTCCTGGGCATAGCAGCTCAGGAGGCCTCAGGGTACTCTGGGCCCTGCAGCAGCCCAATGGGTCAGGTTCCCTCTCTGGCCTGGCTGGGACAGCAGGAGCGCCTCGTGGTGGCTGCTTTTACTCCGTGCCTGTCCCTCCACCGTGAGGCTATCTACAGGGACGTCTTTGCGCCAGGCCCATCCGGACCCTGACTGAACTCTCTCCTTGTTTTTGTCTCCTGCCCCCGCCAGAAGGTGATGCTTCCGACGGGAGCTGCCTTCCGGTGGTTTCAGTGACGGCGGCGGAATCCAAAGCTGCCCTCTCCGTGCAATGTCACTGCTCGTGTGGTCTCCAGCAAGGGATTCGGGCGAAGACAAACGGATGCACCCGTCTTTAGAACCAAAAATATTCTCTCACAGATTTCATTCCTGTTTTTATATATATATTTTTTGTTGTCGTTTTAACATCTCCACGTCCCTAGTATAAAAAGAAAAAGAAAAGAAAAAATTTTAACTGCTTTTTCGGAAGAACAACAACAAAAAAAGGAGGTAAAGATGAATCTATAAAGTACCAAGACTTCCTGGGCAAAGAATGGACAATCAGTTTCCTTCCCGTGTCGATGTTGATGTTGTCTGTGCAGGAGATGCAGTTTTTGTGTAGAGAATGTAAATTTTCTGTAACCTTTTGAATCTAGTTACTAATAAGCACTACTGTAATTTAGCACAGTTTAACTCCACCCTCATTTAAACTTCCTTTGATTCTTTCCGACCATGAAATAGTGCATAGTTTGCCTGGAGAATCCACTCACGTTTATAAAGAGAATGTTGATGGCGCCGTGTAGAAGCCCCTCTGTATCCATCCACGCGTGCAGAGCTGCCAGCGAGGAGCTCACAGAGGGGGAGGGAGTGCCCACCCCCAGGCCCAGGCCCAGGCCAGCCATGCCAAACCCATAGCCCCCAGGCTGGGATTTCCCCACCCCAACGGTAATGATTTTGGAAAAATGAAAGTTCTGTTTGTTTATCCGTTGAGATCTGGGGAGCCCCTCTGTCGATATTTCCAATCCTGGCTACTTCCCTTAGAGAAAATAAGTCCTTTTTTTCTGGCCTGGCTGATGGTGACAGAAGAAAGGGCTTTTTGCGAGGTTCCCTGCCAGTGGAGGTGGGTGCCCACAGGGCTCCCTGCGGCCTGGGGCCCCCCTGCCCTTGGCCAGCTTCCTGCTGATGAACATGCTGTTTGTATTGTTTTAGGAAACCAGGCTGTTTTGTGAATAAAAACGAATGCATGTTTGTGTCACGAAGCACCGCTGGCTTCTTGCTTTCTGCTTTGGGGCAGCTGGCTTGGGGGGCTGTTGCTGGGCAGGGGTTGTCTGGGATCACCTTAAGGGAAGAAGATGGCCCAGGGACATTTAGAGTGAGGATTTCTTGGGAAGAGAGGCCTTCTGGATCCAGAATGGGGGAGAGTAGGAGCAGCCAGCCTGCAGGCAAGATGAAGAAATGCTCTTAATCTGGAAGTGGCTGGTACTGGAGCACCTCACCTGCATGGCTGTATCCCATGTCTCAGAATCTGGACCGTCAAGGATCTTCACTCACCTGAGGCTATCTTCTCTATTTACCTAAACTCATCAGGGCCTGACCATTGCCAAGCTGCTAGCAGTAGGGGACGTGGGGTGGAGGGTCAGCTGCCCCTATTCAGGGTCTTATTTATTCTTGCCTGGCAGAAGCCACTGATGTGATCCCCAGGGAGTAGTTTTAGCCTAGGTTTTTGGGGGCCTGACTATTCCCAGCACACACATACACACAGACACAGACACCCTTTAAGCCTGAGGGCGGCTAGACTGAGTTCTGGGGGTATCCCTGGCTTTGACTGCCCTGATCACAGAGGATTTTTGGTACAAGGTTTTCTGTGACCTCGTGGGCCAGATGTCTAGGGAAGTCACCACATAGCTATGTGGTCCGGGCTAGGGCAGCTTGAACAGGAAGGGGTAGCAGTTGCCTCTCCTCCCCATACATCACAGAGGCAGCCTGAAGGAAGAGGCCTGTCCATCCGCCGGGGGAGCATTTCTTTTCACCCAGCTACTTCGAGCCTGGCTGAGCCCAAGGGTAGACTTGAGGAAGGACTTCCTGATAATGTTAGGACCTGGCTTCAGATAGGTGAGGGAAGGAGCAACTTCTGAAGCCAAGTGGGCTATGAGGTGGGAGAGATGGGCTATCTCTGCCATTGTTCCTGGGAGGAGAAAGCAGTGGGGGTAGGGGTGGGAGGCAGTGCCCCCCAACCCCTTCCCGGGTGTCACAATCTCCCTTCCAGAAGCAGGGCCTCAGCAGCTTGGCCTGGCCCAGCGGGGGCGGTTGGGGGTGGTGGAAGGCAGCTTTCAACTTCATCTCTGCCTGGGAAAAATTCCCTTTCATGTGGCTGCCTGTGATCTCTCCAGGCGGCTCTGCCGAAGGGGGGCGTCCAGCAGGGAGTAGGGGGAGGTGCTGCAGCTGGGGGGTACCCTCACCCCCAGCACAAGGCAGATACTGCAGCCTCCCCAACCTCAAGGGGGAAGAGTCCTCCCTAGGGGTGGGGGGGAGGAGCCTGGCCAACAGGGGGCACCGGGCAGGAGGCCCCTGCCTGCCCCCGCCTGCTGCTGGCAGCACATAGGCTGCAGATGGCCTCAGCCGGCCCTCATTGGCACACCTACAGGTGTGGGGTGGACGGCTCTGGGGCCAGCCCCAAGGGGGGTGCTGTGACTCAGCCAGCCTGTACTGTTTAGTGTGCCAACGCACAGCACAGCCATCTCTTTTGGGCCCACCCCCACAACAAAGATACCCAAAGCTCAAAGCCCTTTACCTCTTCCAGCTTTGTGCTCTGCTTTGTGGAAATGGCAGGCCAGCCCTCTGTGTTTGGAGGAAGCCAGGCTGGGGATAGCTATGAGGCTGAAAACACCCCAAGGACTCAGTTACCTCATCTGGGAAAGGGGATAGTAATTATCTCCCCCATAAAGTTGCCTGAGGATGAAATGAGATCACACTAGGGAAGCCCCTGGCTCATAGTAAGCACTCAGTCAATGGCAGCTGGTGTTGCTATTTAAAACTATTATTTAGGCTCAGCACCTGTGGCTAAGCGGCTAAGGCTCCAGCCACATACACCTGAGCTGGTGGGTTCCAATCCAGCCCGAGCCCGCCAAACAATGATGGCTGCAACCAAAAAATAACCGGGCATTGTGGCAGGCGCCTGTAGTCTCAGCTACTTGGGAGGCTGAGGCAGGAGAATCGCTTGAGCCCAGAAGTTGGAGGTTGCTGTGAGCTGTGATGCTACAGCACTCTACCCAGGGTGGCAACTTAAGGCTCTGTCTCAAAAATAAATAAATAAATAAATAAAACTATTATTCGCCTAAATCTCACCAAGATATCCCCCACTGTCTGCCTGAGTTATATATCCTCCATGAAGGCCTAGCCACTCTCAACCACCCAGCCACCAGCCTTTCCCCCACCTGGCCCCACCCTGGACTGGCCTGTGTTTTCTTTTTTTTGAGACGGAGTGTCACTATGTCACCCTCAGTAGAGTGCTGTCACATCACATCCTACAGCAACCTCCAACTCTTGGGCTTAAGCAATTCTCTTGCCTCAGCCTTCCAAGTAGGTGGGACTACAGGCACCTGCCACAATGCCCAACTATTTTTTGATTGTAATTGCCATTGTTGTTTGGCAGGCCCAGACTGGATTCGAACCCTCCAGCTCCGGTGTATGTGGCTGGCGCCCTAGCCACTGAGCTACAAGCGCCAAACCTCTTTTTTTTTTTTTTTTTTGCGTTGGAGTGTCACTCTGTCACTCTGGGTAAAATGCCATGGTGTCATAGCTTACATAACCTCAAATTCCTGGGCTCAAGCGATTTTCTTGCCTCAGCCTCCCAAGTAGCTGAAACTATAGGTTCCTGCCACAACACCCAGCTAATTTTAGAGACAAGGTCTCTCTCTACCTCAGGCTGGTCTCAAAATCCTGAGCTCAGGCAGTCCACCCACCTCGGGCTCCCAAAGTGCTGGGATTGCAGGCGTGAGCCACCACGCCTGGCCTCTGCATTTCTGTCCTGATGGTCTCTGCTGGTCCCTGACTCTGTGTGTCTTTAGTTTCTTCATCTTTCTGGATCCCTGAGCCTCTTTGTGTGTCTCTGGGTCTCTCTACATCACTCTGTATCTCCCTGTATTTTGCACCTCTGTATCTTTCTGTTGCAGGCTTATCCCTGCTGCTTTCCCCTGTGACAGAGAAGTTCATAGAGGCAGGCTCCCAGTTGTGTGCCCAGGTTCCCTCCTTCAACTCCTCTGCAGCAGTTGGGAACCTTCACCCTAGGCACCCAGTCTCCCCACCTGGGTGACCTGGCCTTCAAGGAGAGCTCTGAGGGTGGGAAGGTGGGGATTCAAGAGACTAGGTGCACACAGTGGGCTATAACCCATGTCTAGCCTCCATGTAGCCCCTGCACAGACCCCCGTGTGGTGTGTGTTATATGCACATGTACGTGTGTAAGAGAGAGATACTTCCCTGACAACCACATGAGACATGTGCATCAGTGTGGCTATGTGTGACATCAGGTGAGACATTATGAAAATGGGTTTGTGGGAGATTGTGATGTAAAACCTTACGTGGTAGGGCGGCGCCTGTGGCTCAAAGGAGTAGGGCACCGGCCCCATATGCCGAAGGTGGTGGGTTCAAACCCAGCCCCGACCAAAAACTGCAAAAAAAATAAATAAATAAAAATAAAAAATAATATGGGCGGCGCCTGTGGCTCATCGAGTAGGGCGCCGGTCCCATATACCGAAGGTGGCGGGTTCAAACCCGGCCTCGGCCAAACTGCAAAACCAGAAAAATAGCCGGGTGTCGTGGCGGGCACCTGTAGTCCCAGCTACTCAGGAGGCTGAGGCAAGAGAATCGCCTAAGCCCGGGAGTTGGAGGTTGCTGTAAGCTGTGTGACGCCATGACACTCTACCGAGGGCAATAAAGTGAGACTCTGTCTCTACAAAAATAAATAAATAAATAAATAAATAAAAAATAAAAATAAAAAATAATAAACCTTATGTGGCCACACCTTAGTGAAAGATATTCTGTGACATTGCTTGTGTGATCCTATAACAGATATTGTACCATCTTATAATAGAACCAGTGTGGCTGGGCACAGTGGCTCACGCCTATAATCCTAGCGCTCTGGGAGGCCAAGGCAGGTGGATAGCTTGAGCTCATGAGTTTGAGACCAGCCTGAGCAAAAGCGAGACCCTGTCTGTACTAAAAATAGAAAAATAGAGGCAAGAGGATCACTTGAGCCCAAGAGTTGGAGATTGTTGTGAGCTATGATGCCACGGCACTCTACCCAAGCCCACAGCTTGAGACTCTGTCTCAAAAGAAAACAAACAAACAAAAAAAACAGAACCATTGTGATACTGGGTTTTACAACCAAAAGTGTGAGATTGTATATACAATACTGATGTATGGCATTGTGTGACCCTATGGCAAAATTAAGTGATTCAATGGGTGTGTGACCTTGTATCTGTGTGACCATCATGGATGTGGCCCTGGGACTGACATCAGGGATTGTGTATTGAGTGTGTGATGTATCTATATGACCATGGTGTGACCCTGTAATGCTTGGGTAACCCTGGATGTGTGGTCATGACATTGTGTCAGTGTGCACCTGTGAGCCTTTGATGCTAACACCATTGCCACGTACATCTTTGCTTACAGCATTTCCTGGGTCTCTGCCTGACAGCTGTGCAAATCTGGAGAGAGACTGTCGGTTCTGGCAGCCCCTCTTAGCCCCAGCCTGTGCCCTTTCCTGGCCCTGAGGCCCAATCTAGATGAGGGAGCTGGTGTGGGGGCAGCGGGCACAGTTCCACGGCCACTGTGGCTCCTCTCCCAGCACCACCAGCACCACCAGCTTCAGCTCCACAGAATATCCTGGCAACCCCAGCCTCTTTGTTCTCAGAGGCCGCCAAAGACCCCCCCCATCCCAGCCTGCCCCATGCCTGGCAGTTACCCACTAACCCCACAGCAGCCATGCTTGGCCTGCCCTAGTCTCTGGCTGCCCTTACCCCCACACACACAGTCCACCCAGACTGAGGCCCCTGTCCTATGCCTTGGACCTGACCCAGGACTCCAGACAGGGCTGTTGATGCTCTGCTGTGAGCGTGCTGTGCAGGAAGAAGGAAGCAGGATAGCTCCTGTCACTGTACTGGGTGATTGTGGGCCAGGAGCTGGGCTCTCTGTATGAGTACTTCTCTTTGGCCCAAGGCTAGAGGGATGCTTAGTCATCAGTCTAGACAGTTTTGGTTTGTCCAATAAGTTTATTTCTTTAGCTCCAGAAAGTCATTAGGACAGGAATTATTGCCCATTCTATAGATGAGGCACAGAAGCTGACAGAGAATATGTGACTTGCCCAAGAGCAAAATGGCAGCAGGGCCCTGATTATAACCCAGGCTCCTAGTTGCCTTGGGAGAAGGACCAGCTGCCTCTGAAAGAATGGAGAGAAAGCCTGGGAGTCTGGACACATGGGTGCTTGCTCATTTTTTGGTCACCATGTCAAAGCCACATTTTTGTACGTGTTCGTGTGTGTATGTGTCCTTGCTGGATGACCTTGGCCAAATGCCTTGCCTGTCTGTGTTCCAAGAAAGAAGCCAGGGATTGTGGGGTAGGGCACTTGACAGGGTGCTTTGCAATGTAACAAGGTCACCTCACAGACCCACAGCATCTCCAACAGGGACATGAGGTTGTTTGTATGCAGGCAGATTCTGGTTTGGGGCCCCAGCTTCCATTCTCAGGTTCAGCCTGTCTTTGTGCTGCCACAAAGAAGGTAGTAGTGATGACCACACAGCTTGGCTGTAGGCAAGACCATTTGGGTCTGACCTAACTCAGCAGTGGCTCCCACCCCTACCCAGGTACCAGAGATGGATGGATGGAGGCCATTGGGAGGCCACTGGGAGGCCACAGCCTGCCCAGCCCCTCTCTGCCCACCCACAGCCCTGTGCTGACAGGCCACTGCTGATGACAGCCAGGGTTGAAGGAGGGACAGGCAGCCACCAGCATAGTAATAACACAGACCTTGGTCCAAAACCCTGCAGGAATGGCACAGAGAGGCCCAGCTGTCCCCTAGGGTTACACAGTCCTGCAGGGAGTCCTGTCCCCACAGGCCCACATGCCCCTTGAGGGCTTTTCCTGCCACATGAAGTGGGGAATGGCTGGGGAGGATAGTAGGGGTATAGGAGGGTTCCCTGAGGTTGCTGGCTGGGCTGCCAGTGTGGACAATTTCATCTCTCTCCGCCTGTCGACCTGCCATATCTCAGCAGCATTAAATTCCACTGCTGGGGCAGCGCCTGTGGCTCAGCGAGTAGGGCGCCAGCTGCGTATACCGAAGGTGGCGGGTTCAAACCTGGCCTCGGCTGAACTGCAAAAAACAAAAACTAGCTGGGTGGCTTGGCGCCTGTGGCTCAACAAGCTGGGGCGCCAGCCACGTACACCTGACCTGGCGGGTTCGAATCCAGCCCAGGCCCCCAAACAACAATGATGGCTGCAACCAAAAAATGGCTGGGCATTGTGGCGGGTGCCTGTAGTCCCAGCTACTTGGGAGGCAGAGGCAGGAGACTTGCTTGAGCCCAGGAATTGGAGGTTGCTGTGAGCTGTGATGCCACGGCACTCTATCCAGGGTGACAGCTTGAGGCTCTGCCTCAAAGTAAAAAAAAACACAAAAAACCCCAAAAACTAGCTGGGCGTTGTGGTGGGCACCTGTAGAGAATCGCCTAAGTCCAGGAGCTGGAGGTTGCTGTGTGCTATGTGATGCCACAGCACTCTACCAAGGGCGATAAATTGAGACTGTCCCTACAAAAAAAAATTCCATTCCTGCCTGGCTCGGCGCCTATGGCTCAAGCGGCTAAGGTGCCAGCCATATATACCTGAGCTAGTGGGTTCGAATCCAGCCCAGGCCCACCAAACAATAATGATGGCTACAACCAAAAACTGGCTGGGCGTTGTGGCAGGCGCCTGTAGTTCCAGCTACTTGGGAGGCAGAGGCAGGAGACTCTCTGGAGCCCAGGAGTTGGAGGTTGCTATGAGCTGTGATGCCATAGCTCTCTACGCAGTGCAACAGCTTGAAGCTCTGTCTCAAAAAAAAAAAAAAAATTCCACTCCTGCCAGAGAAAAAGGGCTGCCTCAGATTCCAGGCAACAGGGCGTAAATATGGGGCTGGCCCAGGAGAGATAAGCTGAGTCCTCCAGGGCTCCAGGCCTAGGTGCAAAACAGTTGGCCTGATGGGGCCTGGTCTGGGCACTAAGGTGGCCAGCTACACCAGCCTCCCAATGCCCCATCAGATGCAGGTCTGTTTCCTGTTGCTATCTCCCTCCTGACTGATACCTTCCTCTCCCTTCAAATAGTATCCCCTCAGGAGCTTTCTTGTTTCTTGCAGGCTGGGTTCAATATTCCTGTGCCCCAGCATCATAGCACTAATCACTCTTGGTGACATTGTTTGACTTCAGAGCTGTGGTCTGCAGCTCGGTAAGGGCATCACTAGCACACAGCACATGGAAGGTGTAGAAAACATTTGTGGGCTGAATAAATACATTATCTCCTCTTTCTGGGCTTTTTTTCCTCTTATGAATTTCCAACCCTAATTAGGGTGCTGTCCACAGTGAGGGAGACTTATTATAAAGAGCTTCCTTTCCCCACCCCCTGGAACCTCCATACCCTGTGGTTAAAGCCATAGAGCTGGTGACCCCTGTGCCAGGAATTGGGATAGTTCATTGCACTTATATATGCTCACAACAACCCTGTGCAAAGGGTTTTGTTCGGTTATCCCCATTTGATAGATGAGAAAATTGAGGCTCAGAGAGGTAGAGGAACATATGCAAGGTTACACAGCCAGGTTCTTCTGCTTTCAGAAGCTAAAATACCTGGCTATGCTTCAGGCTTTGGCTGGAAGGAACCCCTGTCCCACCCCATACGCTGCCTGTGATCATGCCCAGATGGGGGATTAGGGTTGAGTATTACTTACTTCCTTAAACCTAGCCGCACTTTCTTTTTTTTTTCTTTTGAGACAGAGTCTCACTATGTCGCCCTTGATAAAGTTCCCTGGCGTCATAGCTCAGAGCAACCTCCAACTCTTGCCTCAGCCTCCCAAGTAGCTAGGACCACAGGTGCCGGCCACGATACCTGTCTATTTTATTGTTGTTATTGTTGTTGTAGTTGTCGTTTAGCAGGCCCAGGCTGGGTTCGAACCTGCCAGGCCTGGTGTATGTGGCCAGCATCCTAACCACTGAGCTACGGGCACTGAGCCTTTTTTTTTCACTCTTTTTTTTTTTTTTGAGACAGATTCTCACTTTCTTGCCCCCAGTAGAGTGCCCTAGCGTCATAGCTCACAGCAACATCAAACTATTGGGCTCAAGCAATTCTCTTGCCTCAGCCTCCTGAGTAGCTGAGTAGCTGGAACTACAGAAGCTCACCACAACACCAGGCTATTTTTTTTTTTTTAGACAGAGCCTCAAACTGTCGCCCTGGGTAGAGTGCTGTGGCATTGCAGCTCACAGCAACCTCCAACTCCTGGACTCAAGCGATTCTCCTGCCTCTGCCTCCCAAGTAGCTGGGACTACAGGCGCCCGCCACAACGCCCAACTATTTTTTGGTTGCAGCCATCATTGTTTGGCGAGCTGGGGCTGAATTCAAACCCGCCAGCTCCAATATATGTAGCTGGTGCCTTAGCCGCTTGAGCCACAGGCACAGCCGACAGCAGGCTGTTTTTGAGATGGGGTCTTCAGGCTGGTCTCAAACTGGTGAGCTCAGGTGATCACCTGCCTCAGCCTCCCAGAGTGCTAGGATTACAGGCATGAGTCACCACGCCTGGCCCTTACTTTTTTTTTTCAGTGAACATATAATGCTATTCAAATCAAAATACCTAATAAAATTATTATTATTATTATTATTTTTTTTTTTTTTTGTAAAGACAGTTTCACTGTATTGCCCTCGGTAGAGTGCCATGGCGTCACACAGCTCACAGCAAACTCCAGCCTGGGCCTAGGCGATTCTCCTGCCTCAGCCTCCGGAGTAGCTGGGACCACAGGTGCCCGCCATAATGCCCGGCTATTTTTCCGTTGCAGTTTGGCTGAGACTAGGCTTGAACCCACCACCCTTGGTATATGGGGCCCGGCGCCTTACTCACTGAGCCACAGGCGATGCCCTAATAAAAGTATTTAACTAAACATTTTTAAATCCAGAAAGATCTGGAAATAAAGAGCACAGTAAAGAGTGAGGATGGGGGTAAGAGGGTAGCCTATGATCACTGTCCCCTCCCCTGGAATGGACAGGGTATGGGTATTTGGTGGCCAAGGTTGGGTATAACCTAAATCTGCTAAGTCTCCCGTCCTCCCTCCATGCCCCCAGTCTGGCTCCCAGCTCTGAGGCCTGCCTAGGAAGGGGCATCCTCTGTGGCTTTCTTTTGACTCTGCAGCAGTGGAGTCTGGGGGTAGTATCTGCAGAGAGGAGTGGCTGTGAGGGGAGGGCAAAGGCAGTGCCTGCTGCTGGGGATAAGGCAATAGAGCCCTCAGGAGAAGGGACGTAGTGAAGCCATGGAAACATGGCAGAGGGGGAGGCTGGCTCAGCCACTTCCCCCAGGTGGCCGCCTCCCAGGCCTGGCAGGGGCCCAGCAAGACAGGTCTAGTCACTGGCTGCCTCACTCCCAGCCCTCCTGGGGGCCAGGTCTGGGCTGGCAGCTGGGCAGGCTTGATGTCACCCCAGCCCATTTCCCCAAGGCCAGACCAGGGTCAACCATTGGATCTGAGTACTGAGGGCTGAGAACAGAGGCAGGATACTCTGAGTTCCTAGGGCCTGATGCCCCCTCAGCCCATTGAGTCCCTCCCCTTCTGTCATCCCTTCTTTCCTATAAATATGAGTGCATTATTTACCTTAAGCATTTTGATAAATCATAATAGCAGAGACATCTGCTGTCAAAACTGCAAACTGCATTTGGGGCTTCTCTGGTTAACAACGAGGGCTATAGAGGCTAGGGGTGCAAGGTCTCTGATGGTCTGATGGGGATGGTAGGGATGTCCCTACACTTCATCCAGAGCTGGGGCCTTAAGGGGACCCAGGCCCCATCCTTTGGAACCCCTGTTCACCAACTGCTGATCATAAAACCCTCCCAAGGAGGCTATCCACCACTCCACAACTATGTTCCCTCCTTCCTGCCTCCCTCTGTCTCAGAATTAATGCAGCAGTGACAGCAGCTGAGAAGTCCCCCAGAGCGGAGATTAACTCCCAGGGCAGCATGGGCAGGGTTGGCCATGGGAGGCTGGAGGTTCGGGGGGGCTGTTGCAGGCCTCACAAGATTAATCACTCTGCAGCCCGCCTCATCACAAGGGCGCCCAGCACTACGGCACCCCCACCCCTGGTAGGGATGTTGGGTCTGTGTTAGGAGCCTATTCTGTCTCCCGCAGCTTCATGGCCCCCAGTCCAACTCATGGGAGAATTTGGGAGCTGAGAATGAGTTCCTTTCTCATTTTCTCTTCCTTTTCTCTTGAGTACCCTGAGGGCCAAGCAGCAATCCTGTGTTCTCTTCCCCTCCCCAATTCTTGGCCTGGCTCAGCAGTCCTGGGTGGGGACATTCTGACCCTAGCTTGCCTACCTACCTCTTGCTGTCTCTGCTGGCCCCACTATGTCCCGTGGCTCCACCGGCCTGCCAGGACCCCGAAGCAGTGCTTGGGGGGAGGGTGCTGCAGGAAGTCCCTGGGCCTGCAGTCTTTATATGGGGGCTCAGAGAGGAGTGTGATGGATCCAGTGGTTCTGGTCCCCCTCTATATCCCATGGGCCTAAGGAGATGGTTGGAGAGAAGAGGTCCTGGACAGATGGAGAGTGAGGTTGCTGGTTGTTAAGGTACTGGGGTCAGGGACCTAAGCACTGGACTTTCTCAGCCAATTACCCATTTAGAAAATCTTTGAGGAGTTACAGCAAGTGGAATTTGATGTTGGACATAGGTATAAAGTTCCCCATGGTGGCACCCATAGCTCAGTAGGTAGGGCGCTGCCCACATACAGGGAGGCTGATGGGTTTGAAACCAGCCCAGGCCAACGAAAACAACAATGACAGGGCGGCGCCTGTGGCTCAGTGAGTAGGGCACCAGCCCCGTATACCGAGGGTGGTAGGTTCGAACCCGGCCCCAGCCAAACTGCATTAAAAAAATAGCTGGGCATTGTGGCAGGCACCTGTAGTCCCAGCTACTCAGGAAACTGAGGCAAGAGAATCGTTTAAGCTCAAGAGTTTGAGGTTGCTGTGACCTGTGATACCACTGCACTCTACCGAGGGCAACAAAGGGAAACTCTGTCTCAGAAAAACAAACAAACAAACAAAAACAATGACAACTGCAACAAGAGAAATAGCCAGGGCTCGGGGCCCGTAGCACAGTGGTTACAGCGCTAGCCAAATACACCGAGGGTGGTGGGTTTGAACCCAGCCTAGGCCAGCTAAACGACTGCAACAAAAAAATAGCTGTATGTTGTGGCGGGCGCCTGTAGGCCCAGCTACTTGGGAGGCTGAGACAAGAGAATCACTTAAGCCCAAGAGTTTGAGGTTGCTGTGAGCTGTGATGCCATTTCACTCTATTCCCAGGCAGATGGGACTTATAGGAGTCTGAGTTGTGATCACTGTTAGTGTGGGTTGGAGAGGACTCTCTTCTGTACACACCCCCTACCCCAGGGGACCCCATCACAGCCCTGGTGGCATCACGTTGGGCGAACTCACCTGCTCCCTTACTAGGAGAGCTCTGGGAGGGAGGGGCTGGTCTGCCCTGCAAATGTCAGGCACTCGACAAGACTGAATGAGTGGATGAGTTGAAGGAGGACATGGGTTATGCATGAGGGGATGGGAAAATAATTCTTAGGGCTGAGCTTAAGGGTCCCACGTGCAGGCCCACAGGCTGGTGGCTGCCAAGAGAAAATGGGACTTGGAGCCAGGCACCAAGTTGACACTCAGGGTGTATGACCCACAAGAGTCCTTCCCCTGTGGGCCTTTTTATTCATCAGCAAGTAACATCACTTCTCAGATTCACTGTGAGAGCAGGATGAGAAATCCTGTGTAAAAGGCCTTTGAGAACTCTCTAGCCTGTGCTCCTTGGTAAGCAAGAAATCTGAGTAGATGGAAAGTGCCAAGGAGGCTTCTTGGAGGAGGTGTGAATAAAGCTGAGCCTTGAAGGACCATGCTACTTACCTAGGAGGTTTGGGAGACTATTAGGATGGTGAGAAGACCATGGTGGAGGGACTGTGGGGTCAATCTCAAGATCCAAGATGAGGGCGACGCCTGTGGCTCATCAAGTAGGGCGCCAGCCCCACATACCGAAGGTGGCCGGTTCAAACCCGGCCTTGGCTGAACTGCAAAACAGAAAAATAGCCAGCCATCGTGGCGGGCACCTGTAGTCCCAGCTACTCAGGAGGCTGAGGCAAGAGAATCGCCTAAGCCCAGGAGTTGGAGGTTGCTGTGAGCTGTGTGACGCCACAGCACTCTACCGAGGGTGATAAAGTGAGACTCTGTCTCTAAAAAAAAAAAAAAAAAAGATCCAAGATGAATGAGTATATTTTGTCTTGGGGAAAGTGAGAGCCAATGATGGTTCTGGAACCTGGGCAGCCTTTGGAGGGACTAAAATCTGGAAGGAAACCTTGAGTTAACCTCTTTATGTAGGACAACTTCCCAACCCCATTCTAGGCCCCGAGGGCTGAGGTAGGGAGTCTCCTTCCAAGGGAACCAAAACATATGGAGTCTCCTTCCAAGGGAACCAAACCTTGACCACTCATTGCAGTATCTAAGTCACAGAATGTCCAGGCTGGTTAGAGGACTTCAGGACCCATTCACTTCCTGAAGGTAGGAGCATCAGGTCTAACCCTTATCCTCCAAGTTCCTAGCTTGGAAGCCGCAGAGTCCTCAGCTCAGAGGTAGGGGGATAGGATTTTTATCCAGGCCCTACCCCTAGCTGGCTTTGTCATCACATGACCAAAGCAAAGCCAACCTTTCCTGAGCCTAGCTTTCCTAATCAGTGCAATGGAGTACCTTCCAGCATCGTTCAGCCATGGTTCCAGGCCTTTCCTCAGGGTTTAAGGCTCAGCAGGGACCTGCAATTTGGGGGACCTAGTCCATCCCCCACCCTGTGATGGGCCCCTTCCCTTCTCTTGCTCCTCCACTCATACTCCCCTCACCCCTGACCCTGTGGCCAGCAGCCTCTGCTGCTGTCATCCGTTGTCATGGGAACCTTGCAGATCTGACCTGGTGCAGGCAAGAGCTTGCCTGGAGCTCCTAGCAGGGGAAGCTAAAGGAAGCTGGGGGCAGATGGGGGCACCTGTCCCTGCCAACTTATAAGAGGACATTGGAAGGATGACCTGCACATGGGGTAAGCTGGAGTGCAGGAGGTCAGGACCCAACTGTCCCCAGTCCCTGGGGTCCCTGCTGCTTTCTAGACCCACCCCCACTCAACCCTGTTCCAGGCTGCTGGTAGTAGGGAGGGGTGGTGGGGGCCTTCCTATTTCCCTCCCTGCTGATGGGAGCTCAGAGCCCTGAGCTCAGCTCATTCTTGAAGCTAAAAATACCAGGGAGGCAGCAGCAGCAGCTCCTCTAACACCCTGTCCATTGCTCCCCCCCCCCACTCCTGGCAACACATATACACCACACACACATCCCAGGCCCAGCCAGGACCGTATACCAAGGTGCCACTTAAACATACAGTGTTATGGTCCTTGGCGGTTCCTGAAGTCCCAGCCCTCTGTGAGACCCAGATCTGGGTTCCACTTCCACTTTAACCCCAATTTGCCATGCAATCTTGGGGTAGTCCTTTGGCTTCTCTGGGCCTTGGTTTCCCTTTCTTTCATAGTCAAGAAGTTACATAGCTCAGTGGTTAGGGCGCTGGCCACATACACCGAGGTTGGCAGGTTTGAACTCAGCCCGGGCCAGCTAAAACAACAATGGCAACAAAAAAAATAAATGGGCTCAGCACCTGTGGCTCAAGCGGCTAAGGCGCCAGCCACATACATCTGAGCTGGCGGGTTTGAATCCAACCCGGGCCCGCCAAACAACAATGATGGCTGCAACCAAAAAATAGCCAGGCATTGTGGTGGGTGCCGGTAGTCCCAGCTGCTTGGGAGTCAGAGGCAGGAGAACTGCTTGAGCCTAGGAGTTGGAGGTTACTGTGAGCTATGATGGCATGGCACTCTACACAGGGCAACAGCTTGAGGCTCTGTCTCAAATAAATAAATAAATAAATAAATAAATAACTGGGCATTGTGGCCTGTACCTGTAGTCCCAGCTACTCGGGAGGCTGAGGCAAGAGAATCGCTTAAGCCCACAAGTTAGACGTTACTGTGAGCTGTGACATCATAGCACTCTACACAGGGAGACAGCGTGAGACTCTGTCTCAAAAAATAAATAAATAGGGTGGTGCCTGTGGCTCATCGAGTAGAGCGCTGGCCCCATATACCGAAGGTGGCGGGTACAAACCCGGCCTCGGCCGAACTGCAAAAACAGAAAAAATAGCTGGGCATTGTGGTGGGCGCCTGTAGTCCCAGCTACTTGGGAGACTGAGGCGAGAGAATTGCCTAACTCCTCCAGGAGTTGGAGGTTGCTGTGAGCTGTGTGACGCCACGGCACTCTACCAAGGGCGATAAACTGAGATTCTGTCTCTACCAAAAATAATAATAATAATAAATAAATAATTAACTAATTAAAAAAATAAAATTTAAAAAAAGAAGTTACATGGAAGAGAAGAGGCTCAGGAATGGAGTAGAAGGTCAAGGTCTTGGACACTTCATCTCATTTAATTACTGCAGATGTCCTGACAACCCCCCGAAGTGTATACAGTATCATCTTCTTTTTCTACATAAGTATATTGAGGCTGGAGCAGGTGACCCAGGGGATGCTAATCCAAATCTTTGGGTTTCTGGGTGGCCCTCTCTTGCCCTGTAATGGCCAATTTAGCTTCTGGGACCTCCAGGCATTTGTAGAAAAATAGGTCTATTGCCTTTCCCCCAGTGGAGCAGGGAACTAGTGGCGTCAGATCACAAAGAACTTCCCGGTTCTGTGAATGTGACTGACAATGGAGTGGGGAGTCCATACTGCCCTCTACACAGGGTCTGGCAGAGGCTTGAGGTAAGTCTTCACACTGCCTGTCTGCTTAGAGGCCTGGCTAAGGCCAGGGTGAGGGTTCCTCAACTAGGCAGTGGTTGAGGCTCAGATGAGTATCTACAATGTCCATTTGGCTAAGGCTTGGCTGAGACATAGAATGAATATCAATATTGTTCACCTACCTGGGCCTGATCAAGGCTGGAGTGAGTGTCCATAGTGCCTGTCTGCCCAGTCCTGGCTGAAGCTGTATTGAGGGTTTACACTGCTCCCCTGAAGCTAAGGTCAAAGTGAGTATCCACACTGCCCTGGGCCTAAGTCAATTTTTTTTTTTTTGAGACAAAAATCTTTTTTTTTTTTTGTTTTTTTGTAGAGACAGAGTCTCACTTTATCGCCCTCGGTAGAGTGCCGTGGCATCACACAGCTCACAGCAACCTCCAACTCCTGGGCTTAGGCGATTCTCTTGCCTCAGCCTCCCGAGTAGCTGGGACTACAGGCGCCCGGCTATTTTTCTGTTTTGCAGTTCGGCCGAGGCCGGGTTTGAACCCACCACCTTCGGTATATGGGGCCAGCGCCCTACTCGATGAGCCACAGGCACCGCCCTGAGACAAAATCTTTCCCTGTTACTTGGGCTACTGTGCCATGGCCTCGGCCTAGCTCACAGCAACTTCAAACTCCTGAGCTCAAACAATCCTCCTCCCTTAGCCTCCCCAGTAGCTGGGACTACAGACACATGGCACCATTGCCAGCTAATTTTTCTACTTTTATTATTTTTTTTTGGAGACAGAGCCTCAAGTTGTCACCCTGGGTAGAGTGCTGTGGCATCACAGCTCACAGCAACCTCCAATTCCTGGGCTCAAATGAGTCTCCTGCCTCTGCCTCCCAAGTAGCTGGGACTACAGGCGCCCGCCACAACGCCCGGCCATTTTTTGGTTGCAGTCGTCATTGTTGTTTGGCTGCCCGGGCTGGATTCGAACCCGCCAGCTCAGGTGGTGTACGTATCTGGCGCCTTAGCCCATTGAGTCACAGGCGCTGAGCCATTAAACTCTTAGTTTTGTTTTGTTTTTTTAGTTTTTGGCTGGGGCTGGGTTTGAACCCACCACCTCTGGCATATGGGGCCGGCGCCCTACTCCTTTGAGCCACAGGTGCCACCCAAATTTTTCTACTTTTAGTAAAGACAGGGCCTCCCTTTTGCTCAGGCTGGTCTCAAACTCCTGAGCTCAAACAATCCTCCTGCCTCAGCCTCCCAGAGTGCTAGGATTATAGGTGTGAGCCACTGCGTCTAGCCATCCTAAATCTACTTTCCGCCAGCCCTGGGCTTAGGATTTCAATTTGGGTTTATTCTCTATTCCCTCCTGGAAACCAGAATCATCTTTGCTCAGCATATCTGCATTAGAGGCGGCCCAGTTTTATGTGGGGGCCAATGGGAGAAAGATGGAAGGCCCCTGCTATTTCTGGGACCATATGAGAGTGCTAAGGAATATTCATCATGGAAATCAGAGCCACTGGTCATTGAGAAGCCTGGAAAACCAGACCCCAGGCTCAGCGCCTGTGGCTCAAGAGGCTGAGGCCCCAGCCCCACACACCTGAGGTGGCAGGTTCGAATCCAGCCCAGGGCCTGCCAAACAGCAATGACGGCTGCACCAAAAAATAGCCGAGCGTCGTGGTGGGTACCTGTAGTCCCAGCTACTTGGGAGGCGGAGGCAGGAGAATTGCTTGAGCCCAGGAATTGGAGATTGCTGTGAGCAGTGATGCTATGGCACTCTACCCAGGGCGACAGCTTGAAGCTCTGTCTCAAAAAAAAAAAAAAAAAAGCAAACCCAGCCCCGTCCAAAAATTGAGAAAAAACCAGACCTCAGCCTTAGGGATGCCTAGGGGGGGTCCACTGCTGTGGGACCTGAGTCACTGAGTTCCCACACTTCTCCCTACTAGGCCTGTCACTCAATTCCACTGACATCTTAAGAACCACAAGGCACATTTCCACAGACCCAAGGTCTCAAAGTTTGGAGTTGGTATATTCAGGACCAGGGAGGTCTGGATTTTCTAAAGGCCCTCTAATTCTGCAGCATAGACAGGAGGTTTCATGTCACAGTAGTTTGCATTGTCAACTCTTCCCTCTTTTCTTTTTTTTCTGTAGAGACAGAGTCTCACTGTTTCACCCTCGGTAGAGTGCCGTGGCATCACACAGCTCACAGCACCTCCAGCTCTTGGGCTTAGGCTATTCTCTTGCCTCAGACTCCAGAGTAGCTGGGACTTACAGGTGCCTGCCACAACGCCTGGCTATTTTTTTGTTGCAGTTTGGCCAGGACTGGGTTTGAACCCGCCACCCTCGGTCTATGGGGCCAGCATCCTACCCACTGAACCACAGACACCGCCTTTTTTTTTTTGAGACAAAGTCTCACTTTGTCGCCCTGGGTAGAGTGCCATGGCATCATAGCTCACAGCAACCTCAAACTCTTAGGCTCAATTGATTCTCTTGCCTCAGCCTTCCAAGTAGCTGGGACAATAGGCACTCGCCACAACTCCTGGCTAGTTTTAGAGGCTGGGTCTGGTTCTTAGTCTGGTCTCGAACTCCTAAGCTCAGGCAATCTACCCATCTGTGCCTACTCCTAAGCTCAGGCAATCCTAGAGTGCTAGGATTACAGGCATGAGCCACCCTGCCCCGCCAGCTCTTCCCTTTGGTTGCTATGTAAAAGACATTTCATTCTTCTGGGTCTCAGTTTTTCTACCTGTAAAACCGGTATTTAATACTACCTGTTTATAAGGGTTGATACAAGGATTAAATGAGATTTTTCATAAAGTATCTGGCAAAGTAATTATTTCTGGAGGCTGACAGAAAAGGGCCATGCACTAACAAATTCTACAATTTTTATTCATTAATTATTCCAGGCAGGGAACTATGAGTCTCTGGGTCTGAGACCCCAGCTGGGGTTTCCTACTCTGAACTAGGGACCTTCAAAAAAAGAAGCAACGCCCATTAGTTTTATAAACATGTTTTCAGCCCATGAATGGATGCTCTAATGTAAAGCATTAATAAACTGCATCACGTTGTTGGGGGAAATTAAATGTAAATTAGATAATTAAAAATGAAGCTGATGCCTGCTGCTTGGTGATCTTACCTCTTATTAAAAGTTATGAGAGGTGGCCCTGGTTGAAGGCTGGTTACAGAGTTCCAATGAGATTGGGGGCTATGGAGGACTGCCCATTGGAGTTCAGTTTGTTTGTTTGTTTGTTTGAGACAGAGCCTCAAGCTGGTACCCTGGGTAGAGTGCTGTGGCATCACAGCTCATAGCAACCTCCAACTCCTGGGCTCAAGCGATTCTCCTATGTCCGCATCCCAAGTAGCTAGGACTATAGGTGCCCGCCACAATGCCCAGCTGTTTTTGGTCAGCCGTCATTATTGTTTGGCGGGCCTGGGCTGGATTGGAACCCGCCCGCTCAGGTTATGTGGCTGGCGCCTTAGCCGCTTGAGCCACAGGTGCCGAGCCATGCTTTTGTTTTTTTTTTTTAATTTTTTTAGAGACAGGGTCTTGCTCTGTAGTCCAGGTAGGAGTGGTATGATCATAGCTTACTGTAGCCTCAAATTCCTGGTCCCAAAAGATCTTCCCTCCTTCACCTCCCAAGTAGCTAAGAGTATAGGCATGCACCTTGACACCTGGCTACCAGTTTTGTCTTTGGAAGACCTAGGTGATACATTTCTTTCTTTCTTTTTTTTTTTGAGACAGAGTCATACTTTGGTATGACCGCCCTTGGTAGAATGCTGGGGCATCACAGCTCACAGCAACCTCCAGCTCTTGGGCTTAGGCGATTCTCTTGCCTCAGCCTCCCGAGTAGCTGGGACTACAGGTGCCCGCCACAACGCCCGGCTATTTTTTGGTTGTAGTTGTCATTGTTGTTTTGCAGACCCAGGCTGGATTCGAATCTGCTAGCTCCAGTGGCTGGTGCCCTAGCTGCTGAGCTATAGGCGCTGAGCCTATTTTTTTTTTTTTTGAGATAAGCATCTTACTCTGTTGCCTTAGGCTAGAGTGTCATGGCATCATCATAACTCACAGCAAAGTCAAACTCCTGGGTCAAGGGATCCTCTTGCCTCAGTCTTCCAAGTAGCTGGGACTACAGGCATGTGCCACCTGGCCTGGCTAGTTTTTTCTTTTTTTTGAGACAGAGCCTCAAGCTTTCACCCTGGATAGAGTGCCGTGGCATTACAGCTCACAGCAACCTCCAATTCCTGGACTCATGCAAGTCTCCTGCCTCTGCCTCCCAAGTAGCTGAGACTACAGGCGCCCGCCACAACGCCCGGCCATTTTTTGGTTGCAGCCGTCATTGTTGTTTGGCGGGCCCGGGCTGGATTTGAACCCGCCAGCTCAGGTGTACGTGGCTGGCGCCTTAGCCCGTTGAGCCACAGGTGCTGAGCCATGGCTAGTTTTTTCAATTTTTATTTTTATTTTGAGACAGAGTCTCACTCTGTTGCCCTCAGTAGAGTGGTGTAGTGTTATAGCTCATAGCAGCTCACACTCCCGGGCTTGAGCAAACTTTTTGCCTCTGCCTCCCAAGTAGCTGGGACTATAGGCAGGCATCACCACATCCAGCTTATTTTTACATTTTCAGGAGAGACAGGGTCTTGCTCTTGCTCAGGTTGGTCTCAAACTTCTGAGCTTAAGCAATCCACCCACCTCAGCCTCCCAGAGTGCTAGGATTATGGGTGTGAGCCACTGTGCCCGGCCTACCTAGGGGATACTTCCACATGGGCTCAGGAGAGCTCTGGGTATGCCAGGACCAGAGCTCTGGGTGTGGGCCTAGGGTTTTGCTTCTTGTGCATACCTGGGTCAGTGCCTTCTCCTTGCCAAGCCTCGATGTTTCCTCATTTATAAAAGAGGGATCACAACAGAACCTACTTCATAAGGACTAAGACAGAGATTAAGTAAGTCTAGAAGGTATCCAGCCTGGGCCCTGGCATAGAGTAGGGCCATTAAATAGCCATGATAACTAAGTAATATCACTACCATCATCATGACTGAGTCCCTCTCAGCAGTAGGTCCTGAGCTTTCCAGACATCAGTTTTTGCACAGGCTGTCCCTGCTAGCACCTGGGCTGGATACTGTTATCCTAGTCTATAAATTGAAGAAGGCAAGGTTCAGACAAAGGGACTAAGGGTCCAAGCTTATACACTCTGTGAAGTAAGTGGCATTGTTTTATTATTTTCCCCACACAGTGCTCTGCTTCCCAAACTTTCTTCTGCACCTGCCCTGTGCCCCAGGTCCCACCCAGAGGTGAATCATTCCAGAGTGAGGGAGACACCCCTAGGAACTAAGTCCTAAAGGAGTGTTCTAACCAGAGGGAGTCCAGAGAATAGACAGGCCCCATGGAGGGTGGTGTCTGAGGACTCCCTGAGAGGTGTGATCTGCTTCCTATTATAAGAGATGAGAGAGAATGGAGGATGGGCAAGGCAGGTAGGAGGACCAGCGGGAGCAAAGGTGGGAGGGGGAAAAACCCAGGCCAGACCTGCAGTGGGCTGTAGAGGGCACAGGATGAGTGGGTGGGAACTTGGAGCATGTGAGTCACCATTTCTGGGCCAGGCAGGCGGCTGCTGCAGAGTGGGGGGCGCATTCCTGGCTGGCAGGGCGGCCAGCACTAATGTCTTTCCCACATGGCCCCGAATGAATTCCCTGCTCAGCACGATCACACGGGCAAGACGCTCCCGCGGCCACCCCCGCCCCAGCTGCCTCCTTCCCACAGAGAAGGGAAGCTGGGAGGGAGTGTGGCGGAGGCAGGCAGAACTTGCTTCTCTTGGGGCGGATGGGCGGGATGGGGGTCTTTGGCTTGGCCTCCCTGGGCTCTGCACCCACCGGTGAGAGACTAACACAGCAATTGTACTCAAAATAAGAAGGAAGGAGGCCTAAAATGGCCATGGGTCTTGGCCATATCTCTGCTTCTCTAGCTCCCATTCATCCACTACCACCTTGTATAAGGCCTACAAAGGAGCAGGGTTTGTTGGAGGGCCATGGGACCACTAGCAACTTGGGCTGCCTGAGATTCTGTGAGATCTGCCCCTTTCCCTCCTTCCCGACCTCTGGGCCCTGGTTGAGTTGAGGTACTCTCTGAAGCTGTGGTGCATCTGGTGGGGGCCTGGGGCAGATGGTTCCACATTCAGTCCCTTATTCTGTGGGTTGGAGGACAATCTTTGCTAAGGCGAAGGAGACAATGAGCATTGCTCTCCCACAAAGCCCTGTCCCTAGGCCAGGCCCCTGGGGGGAAACTGAGGCTGCCAGGGTGGCCCACCCAGAGCTCTCTGTCTCCTGGGGGAGTTTGGCCATTATCCTTCCCAGCTGGGCTCAGAGGCACTAATGAGAGTTAAATGTAGGATGTGAGTCACAGAGAGGGGCCCGAGACCACCCCCAGATGTGGATCCTGGGTGGAATGGAGATTTGTCCAGACTGTTCAGCCCTTCCCCTACTCCCTTGCACTTCACTCCCTACCCCTTGGTAAGATGAGACATCAATTTCTGACCTAGCCAACCACACCCTGTCCTCTTGGGCCAGCCTCATTCAAATGGCTGTCTGCCTTAGGAGTGAGGTCTGTAGGACCGCAGGGGACTCTGAATCCCAGGATAGGAGCCAGAGTTCTTTGAGGACTTGGAGGATGGACCCACACCTGGGATATCTAGTGCCTGTGGCCCTGTGTTATGGTTATGTGTCTTGGAATGGTGGTGGAGTGGGCAAAAGGCCCAGGCACCCTGAAGACCCCCCACCCCGTATCGCCTGTCTGGCCCAACTTAGACCTCCAGGCTCTAACCACACAAGGTGCCTGTTCCCACTCCCCACCACTTCCCACCCTCTCTGACCTCCAGCCAGCACAGGGACATCAATCTGCTGTCTTCACAGGACAGGCAGTGAGTGTGTGTATGTGCCCTGTGACTGTGTCTATTTGTGCCACTGTATGTATTTACGACTGAATGTGCAATGTGTATATTTATGTGTGACTGGCTGTCTCTGAGTAGGTCTCAGTGTTGCAGGGGCTTGAGAGGAAATGTGTGTTTCTGTATGTCTATATCTGTTTGTCCCTTCTATGTCTACATGGGGGTCTTTCTGTGGATTGCGTCTGTGTCATTCTGGCTCCATCCACGGGGTCCCTGCCTCCTCCTTGAGCACACACCATCTCCAGGAGCCACAGGAGTCTGGGAGGGGGCTGTGGGGATGAAGCGCCCACCTGCTGTTACCGGAATGGAATGGCCCAGCTGGGTGGGCAGCCCAGGGGGTGGGCGTGGGCAACCACGGGGAGAGAGGGGGGGGTGCAGGGAGGAGCCTTGCTCAGCAGTCCCCTCTCTGCTCCCTCTGCTCTCAGCCCAGCGCCTCCTGGCAAGAGCTTATTTGCATGGTATTTACATTTCATTTGCATCATGTTCAATTAAAAACCTGACCAGCTCCCGCCTGCCTGGCGCTGCCCGCCCAGCCTGGTGAAAATGTTGGTTGGGCATTGCTGCCTTCCCACCCCCCAGTATAGCCCCCCCATGGACTGACCGATGAGGGAGGGGTCTTCTCTTCAGTGAGATCATCCAAGTCACCCACTCTGGGAGTGAGAGGGCTGGAAGTACAAACCGAGAAATTGAGGTCCATAAAGGGCTGCCTCAAGCTCCCAGGTAAGGACCAGTCCTGACCAGAGCTAGAATATTACTA
Source organism: Perodicticus potto (assembly GCA_963574655.1). Taxonomy (NCBI): domain Eukaryota; kingdom Metazoa; phylum Chordata; class Mammalia; order Primates; family Lorisidae; genus Perodicticus; species Perodicticus potto. The sequence continues at coordinate 26,292 of CAUYRH010051782.1, forward strand.
AGTAACAGTGGCCCCTTTATAGAAGAGTCTCTATGCCATGAGTGGTACCAGCACGCGGTGTGCAATATCTCATTAGAACTTCACTATCCAGTGGGCAGGTGTGCGCCGTGGCTCATGCCTGTAATCCTAGCATTCTGGGAGGGCTAGGCAGGAGGATCCACTTGAGCTCAGGTGTTCAAGACCAGTCTGAGCAAAAGCAGGACCCATCTCTACTAAAAATAGAAAAATTTGCCGGGCATTGTAGCCAGTGCCTATAGTCCCAGCTACTGGGGAGCCTGAGGCAGGAGGATCAGTTGAATCCAGGGGTTTGAGGTTGCTGTGAGGTAGCTGATGCCAAGGCATTTGGTGATAAAAGTGAGACTGTCTCAATAAATAAATAAATAAATAAACAAAATCCCAAAAGAAATAGAACTGCACTATCCCTTGAGATCAGGCCTTCCTTGCATTATCCCATTTATTGCTGAGAAAACCAAACCTGAAGAGGGCAAACTAAAGGTCATTCTGTCGACCTGGGATTGAAATCTCTGTTAGTATGACTTCCAAGTCAGTGCTCCAAACCCTTGAGCATGACTGCTGAAAGTCCGGTCCCTCCCCCTTCCTCCATGTGAACCAAGCTCATTACCTCCAGAGTCATTAGCTTTATCTATAATGGACTGCCTGTCACAGCTCTCAACCTGGGAGTTGGTGGGGCTAATGACTGTCCTCTCCTAAGACTGACAACCATATCCATTCCTGGCTATATGGTGAAATGTTCTGTGGCAGTCCTTCCTGGTACCTGGCCATAGTCTTTCCTGTTGCAAGACTGCCCTTCTTGGGCTCTAGTCAGCTGATGACTTTATAAAAGGCAAGTAAAGACTCTGATAATGAAACAAACTCTAGGGGAAACTCACGGCTAAGCTAAGGGTGAAGGATGGGTGGAGAGAAGATCAGGCAGACCCCTTGAGACATCTTAGGCATCAGAGCAAGCTTGGCAGAGAAAATAATCCAGACCCCTGTGGTTCTTTTTGTTTTGTTTTGTTTTGTTTTTTGTTGTTGTTGCAGTTGTCATTGCTGCTTTAGCTGGTTTGGCCGGGTTCGAACCAACCAACCTCACTGTATATGGTTGGTGCTGTAACCACTGTGCTACGGGCACCAAGCCCCACTTTGGTTCTAAATCAGGAGACTTGGCCAGGTGACCGTAGCACAGTGGTTATGACACCAGCCGCATACACCAAGGGTGGCGGGTTTGAACCTAGTCCAGGCCAATTGCAACTAAAAAAAAAAAAAAAAAAAAAATAGCCGGGCCTTGTGGCGGGAGCCTGTAGTCCCAGCTACTTGGGAGGCTGAGGCAAGAGAATTGCTTAAGCCCAAGCGTTTGAGGTTGCTGTGAGCTGTGGCGCCACAGCACTTTACTGAGGGCGACATAGTGAGACAGAGTCTCAGAAAAAGAAAAAATATAAAATAAAATAATAGAAAAAAAATCAGGAGACTTCTTGGAGGCCTCTCTTACCTATTGAGAGCTGGGCTGGTGATGTCATCTATACAGTAGGGCAGGGAACTATTACAATTGGGAAGAGATTGGGGGGTGTTCATGCTGCCCATGGAGGGTCGCCCAGGGCCCAAAATCTAGCCCTGGGACTAGAGCACCCTGGTGTTGAGAGGCCTTCTTGCCTCCAGAACAGTGGTTCTCAACCTTCCTAATGCCATGACCCTTTAATAGAGTTCCTCATGTTGTGGTGACCCCCAATCATACAATTATTATTATTTTTTTCTTTTTGTAGAGACAGAGTCTCACTCTGTTGCCCTTGGTAGAGTGCTGTGGCGTCACACAGCTCACAGCAACCTCCAACTCCCAGGCTCAGGCAATTCTCTTGCCTCAGCCTCCCGAGTAGCTGGGACTACAGGTGACCACCACAACGCCCGGGTATTTTTCTGTTTTGCAGTTGGGCCGAGGCCGGGTTTGAACCCACCACCTTCGAACCCAGCACCCTCCACTGCTCTGGAGGCAAGAAGGCCTCTCAACACCAGGGTGCTCTAGTCCCAGGGCTAGATTTTGGGCCCTGGGCGACCCTCCATGGGCAGCCTGAACATCCCCCAATCTCTTCCCAATTGTAATAGTTCCCTGCCTTGCTGTATAGATGACATCACCAGCTCAGCTCTAAAGCCACAGGCACCACCCCCATACAATTATTTTCGTTGCTTCTTCATAACTGTAATTTTGCTACTGTTATGAATCGTAATGTAAACATCTGATATGCAGGAGACCCCCAAAGGGGTTGTGACCCACAGGTTGAGAACCGCTGCTCTAAAAGGACTATCCTTCCCCTCCTTCACCAGCCTTAAGGCTTTAAAAGGACTCACTTACCCTGCTGCTGAGGGATCTGGTTAATCAGCAGACCCTTCCTAGATGACTGTGTGACTTGGGCCTGATCAATCAAGCTGAATTCCAAGGCTTTGGTTCCAATTATTGGGAAAATAGGGCTGGGGGTGGTGATCTTAATCTGGTAGTAAGGACAATTTGGGGCCACCAACTTTTTTTTTTTTGAGACAGAGCCTCAAGCTGTCACCCTGGATAGAGTGCTATGGCATTGCAGCTCACAGCAACCTCCAATTACTGGGCTCAAGCGAGTCTCTTGCCTCTGCCTCCCAAGTAGCTGGGACTACAGGCGCCCACCACAATGCCCGGGCATTTTTTTTTTTTTGGTTGCAGCTGTCATTGTTGTTTGGCGGGCCCGGGCTGGATTCGAACCCGCCAGCTCAGGTGTACGTGGCTGGCGCCTTAGCCGGCTGAGCCACAGGCGCCGAGCCAAGGGGCCACCAACTTTTGAGGAGAGCTACCCATGAATGAAGCCAGCAAAAAGAAATTGGTATCTTTGTACTTAAGGGCAGACACTCTTCTATTTGAGCCTCAGAATAAGCTAGTAGGTTCCAATTTTGCTTAAGCCAGTGTGTGTTGGATTATAGTCACTTGCAGCCTGAAGGTTTGAGTAGACCTGCATGCCTTGCCCATTTCTGCCTTTGTCCATGCAATTCTTCTTTGCCTGGAATTGAATGCCTTCCTCTTGCCCTCTACTATTTATAAGCCAGGCTGACCTCCTCTCCTCCAGAACACTCACTTCCATTCTTTACTCTTCTCTCTTGGCTCCACTCTCCTGGAGAGTTACCTGGAGCTGCTGCCTAGCTTGGTACTCAGTGGCTTTGCCTGCAACTGCTGTTAATTTCCCTTTTCTGGGGCTTGTATCTCATAGCCCCCAAATGGATTGCAAATTCCTACATGACATGAGCTGGGGAACTGAGTCTCCTCCGAAAGAGAGGAGTAATGATAGTGGTTAGAATTCAGCTTGGCTTTGGCATCAGGCAGCTTCTAGCCCATCTGTGTGATCTTTGAACCAGTCTCTCTCTTCTAAGTTTCTGTTCTTTAAAATGGGATATTGTGAGGATAGGATGAATCTGTATGAGAAGTATTTATCACAGGCAGTGTACAAGTATTTATTGGGTACTCACCCTGTGCCTGGAACTGCAGGCTCAATTGTGAAGCACCTATAGGCACGGTCCCTGCCTTCAGAAGAGCTGAGGGTGGAAGTCCAGGCAGCCCCAGCGGGGAGCAGCCAATCATGGAGTGGGGGTGGTCCTCCCTGCCTGCCAGCCCTCCTCTCTGAGGGCAAGGGTCTCCTACAGTCCTCTTTCCTTCCGAGGCACTGGGGGCCCTTGGTAGGGGAGTTCTGGTCACCCCCCGTTCCTCCCTTTGCTGTAGTCCCTTCGTCCCTTTAAGCCAGGCCAGCACTGCTCCGAGTTAATCTCCTCACCCGTCAGGGGGTGACAGGAGGTGTCCGTCATTCGAAGCTGAGACCGTCAGCCTCTCTGGCTAATTGGGACGCAGGCGCCAGGAGCACGGGAAATGGCCGGAGGGAAGGAGAGAGAATGAGGGAAGGGAAGCCACCCTCACCTCCTCTCCAGCTTGGGGCTGATTCACATGACTCTTTAGGGGAGGAGGAGGAGAGGAAGTGGCTATGGGACTTTGTGACCTAGTGTAAATTGCTATTCCTCTCTGGGCTTCACATTATTATTCATAATGATAACAGCAAGCCTTTAAAGAGCAATTACTGTGTAAATCAAGTACACCTGTTGAAAACCTCTGATGATTTTCTATGGCCCTTGGAATTTAAGTCAGACTCTTCCCAAGGTCCCCACCCCCATCCCCGCTTCTCCTGTTCCAGCCACTCCAGTGTCCCACAGAACAAGCTCTCCCTGCCCCAGGGCCTTTGCACTTGCTGTTTCTGCTCCTTGGAACACCTTCTACCCCTTAGAATGGCTGACTCCTCTTTCTTTGGATCTCATCCCAAATGACAGCTCAGAGATGAAATCCCTCATCACCTTATCCAAAATCACTCTCCCACTTCCAGTTACCCTTTTACATTATCCTATTTATGTATTTACTTTTTAGAGACAGTCTCACTTTATCGCCCTTGGTAGAGTGCCGTGGCGTCACAACTCACAGCAACCTCCA